>PVIJ01000566.1:0-40546 GCA_004024925.1 Scalopus aquaticus
TAGAAAAACAAAAAACAATGAAAACGACTCAAGAAGAGACAGCAAATCTGAATAGTCCTAAATAAGTAAAGATGTTGGATTGGTAGTCACAAACTTCCCAGAAAAAAGCTGGACCCAGGTGTTTCACTGGTGAATTTTGCCAACCATTTGAAAAAAAAATTAACAACTCTTTTAAACTTTCAAATAGTAGAAAAGGGAATATACTTCTTAATTCATTCTATAAGGCCTGTATTATTCTGATACTGAAACTAAAGATATCACAAGAAAACTAAAGACCAATATTCCTTATGAATATTACAGATGCAGAAGTCCTCAACAAAATACTAGCAGATGAAATTCAGGAACATATGAAGAGGATTAGTAAACTATGACCAAGCATATTTATCTTAAATAGTCAAAGTTGGTTCAAAATATACAAATCAATCATATAAAGCATGTTAACAGAAAAAGCAACAAAACCATGTGATCATCTCAATAAACACACACAAAAGCAGTGAACAACATTCAAGACCCCTTTGTGATTAAAGCACTCAATGAACTAGGACTAGAAGGGACACTTCCTCACCCCATAAAAGAAAATCTAGTAAAAGCCACAGCTAGCATCACACTTAAATGAAAGATTCTTTTCCCTTCAGGTCAGGAACACAAGAATTTTTGCTCTTACCACTTCTATTCAAACACAGGACGCTGTAGATAGATCAATTAAGCAAAAATAAGAAATACAGGACATCTATATTGGAAAAGAAGTAAAACTATGTCTACTTGCAAATGATATCCTGCATACAGAAAATTCTAAAGGAAAGACACATACATTATCAAAACAACTGAGTTTAGGAAGATTGTAAGATGTAAGATCAATACATAAGCTTAAGCTGTATTTCTACATAATAATGAACAATCCAAAATTAAAATTAAGAAAACAATTCCATTCATAATAGCATCAAAACTAATAAATACTTGGGAATAAAACTGACATAAGCAGAAACTGAAAATCAGGACATTTCTGAAAGAATTTACAAATAATCTAATAAATCAAAAGATACCCATATCCCCTGTGTTTATAACTTCGTAAGATTTAATACGGTTAATACAGCAATAGTCTCCAAATTCACCTACAGAAAAAACACAATACATATCAAAATTCTAGGTAGGTCTTCTTAAAGAAATCAGACAAGCTAGCATTCAAATTGATATGGGAATACAAGGGAAGCAACAATCTTTACAAAAACTTAAAACGGAGCACTCATTTTCCAATCAAACATTTACTACAAAGTCACAGTCATCAAGACAACGAAGCATTGCCATAAAGACAAACATACAGGGCTTCCCTGGTGGCGAAATGGACTGGGCGCAGCACTGTGAAGCTACCCGGTGCCACTGCAGCACGGGTTCAATACCTGGCCAGGGAGCTTCCCACATGGCTCAGCAGACCTCTCCTGCCTCGCCTGCTGCTCCCCTTAGCAGTGTACTTCAGTCGATCTGCCTGTTTCTGCTCCCCACTCTGTCTCTGGTGAATCCTCTCACTACCCCGCACCTCTGGCCTACACCCCAGCTTGTATACATAGATGAGTAAATCTTTTTTTTTGGGGGGGGGGGGAGATAAACCTAGAGATCAATGGAATAGACTTCAAAGTCCAGCTACAAACCCTCACATTTATAGTTAGCTGATTTTCAACAAGGATGCCAAGACAATTTAATGAGGAATTCTTTTCAATAAATAGTGCTAAGACAACAGTTATCTGCAAAAGAAAGAAGATGGACTCCTAACGCCTTACACCATAAATGAAAAGCAACTAAATGGATCATGGACCTAAAAATACAAGTCATAAATTCTTAGGAGAAAAGACAGGCTTTTAAACTTGGATTAGGCAACGTTCCTATTATGACACCAAAAGGAAAAATTTTTCTAAGACAGAAATCAAGAATTGATAGCTAGACCCTAAAAGTAGAATAGCTGTTATAGAACAACTGTGGTATCATTTATTCACTTTATAATTTGAGGGGGGAAATAACAGCATGATATACAAAATATCTCTTAAAAAATACATAATTACAAACCTTAAACACCTGATACGGTTATGGCATAAATAAGGCCAAATTATGGTACTAACAATAGTTTCTAAGTCTTATGTTAAAATTCACTTTTTAATCTGATTTCCATCTCAAAACACTTCATAAGGCAGGCAAATACTATGATTTTCCATCTCAGCAATGGGGCCAGAGAAAATAAACAAGGTAGTCATAGTGTTATAAAAATTTGGTTACTGCAGTGCTGTGCCCTGCACTGCTCCACCTGTAAGGATGGAAGGGGATCAAGATACCAGGTTCTGATGTTTACTGTATAGATTTTTTCTATAATTCATATACATAACTATTTTACATTTTAGCGATAGCAGTTAAGTAAAATTTGAAATATAAATTTAAAAAATGGATAACCCTGAATTGGGCATATACTTTAAGATCACTTTTTTCCTTGAATTTTAATACATGAAATTTTTAGTTTCTTAATTTATATCTATTTCATACTAGACTAGTATATTTATTGCTAGTTCCTTAGATTCACAAAGGACAAAATGGGAGAGCAGGGCTGAGAAGAGACTGTCTTCACTGCAACCCCTACAGCAATGCTCTATTTGGTTATGTCCAACAGAACTATCTTCCATGACAGAAGTGCTTTATATCTGTGTAACCCAATCAGAAGTCACTAGCCACATGTACTACCGAACATTTGAAATCTGGCGAGTGACTAAAAGAGACAAATTTTCAGCTTTACTTAAACTTACCCTTTCTATAGCTTCTTTTTCCTGAGGTGTTACTTGAATGTAGTTCATAGGACCACTTCCCGCTTCTGCAATTCCTCCACTGCCACCTCCACCTCCGCCTCCTTGGCTACCAGCTTCTTGAACTGGTTCATTTAACATCTGAATAAAATGCTCCTGGTGTTGGCTAATTTGCTGTGATGATTTGAAGAACAGAGCAAAATAATACATTGGTATAGACTAACTTCAGGAAAATAAGAAATCTAAATACAAATAAGAGGAAATGCTCATTTTCAAACTGCAATACATTAGAATAATTTTGGATTATTTAGTCTTTGTAAGGATGTGATTTCTTCTGTAGTATTTAAAACAACAACTATTTCTGACTGCAGTAAATGGTGATGAAATCTAAGAAAATAAAATTGTCCTTCATAAATAATCCCTCACTCCCCAGTAAAACAAACACTACTTAAGTGCTACAAGAAACTACTTAAGTGCTACAAGAAATAGACTAAACACATTTAAATCACATAAATAAAACTATATATATAAAGTCCATACTAGCAGGGGGCACAACTTTATACAAACCTAAAATATATCATGAGTTGACATTAAATAAGCCTACAGTTAAGCTTTTTAAGAGGCACTGCTCTGCAAGTAATAAACTTGGTGAAAAGGCTTTTTAAAAAGCTAAGCAGTTTCTCTGCTGAAGAATTTATAAGTTTTTTTGATAAAATGCTTGCCAAAAGTATTATTCAATCGACTTATATTAATCTAACCTCTACCCCCAACTCATTTTTCAGCACACCTGGCTCTACCAGTCTACTGAGTGAAGACCCCATTTATAATGGTTTATAAAGTTGGTGGAGAGAAGAGGGTGCTTATGGACTTTTCCAAGATGTGATGTGCTCTAAATCCATCTCTGAAATTAACACTGATTAATCACCTGCAATAACTGAGGATTTTCTCGACCTATCTGTTGTAATAACGCTGGAAGCAGGGAAGGATTCTGTTGAATAATTTGTCTCATCTGTTGAAACTGAGGCTGATTCCGTAAAAATTCAAGGGGATGTCCTAAAATAAAGATAAACATTTTTAGGCACAAGTATCAATTACATATACAAAGAACTGGTTTAATCACAATTTAGACAGTAAAAGTTTGCAAGTAAAAATTATGATTTGAGTTCTCAGAATATATAAAATAATGATAGTATCCTCAAACTCTACCAACTTGCAAGTCTTACACTGCAGAAGTTATTCCTTTAAGCAAAGGTGGAGAGTGTGGAACACGAAAAGAAAGCTTCCTAACCAACTGCCCTGGGCATTCAACATTATCAAATAATTCTGAAACTAGTTTCCTGTGTGCACACTCCCAAAAAGTACTCAAATTTGTTCTTGTTGCTCATATGTTTTTAAGAGAAATATACCAGGACTAACAAAAATTAAAACCTACTTATTTTATAATACAACCAAAACCTCTAAGAGAACAATTTGAGCTTGAATTCCTAGGAAATTCTAAATCAAAGAAGTGAAAGATATTTAATACTGGAGAGTTCAGATTTACAAATCGTAACTTTTTATTAATACAAGTAGTGTTAGAAATGTAAAGATTTTTGGTATTACCGTAAAATTAACATTTGACCTACAAAAACAAGATAAATGAGCAGCAAGACAACCCAATGTTAGCAGATTTAGACTTTAGTACAAGATCACTTTATAATATTAATAATGCCTAATGAGATATAAAGATGTAACTTGTGACTTTTTAGGGAGGTTCTTCTTATCTAGTTATGCTACAGAGAAAGAAAAATTGCATACAACAGAACCATGTTTTTGAGATTACTATTTAGTAATGAAAATGTTTTCAGGTATTATTTCATAAATTATCCAAACATTCAATTAAAATGAGTATTCTTCATATAACACTAGTTTTAAACATGAAGGACACGATACTCAGAGACTCAGTTATCCAATAAATGCTGCCGTGTGGGACAGCACCCAAAGTTCAAACAAAAGCTTTGCCTCCGCTTTACATTTCTATGCTGAATCTCAAGAAATGAAAAGTCTGTCCTCTACGATAGTACACACAAAATGCTTAGGGATTTTTGTCAACCATAACTGACTACCATCATAATGAGAGCTAGGAAACATGGCTTCTTCAAAGTCAACAGTTAAAATGACTATCAAAATACAGAAGAATGAAGGCAAACACTATGCAACTCCTACACCTACTATGGGCTCTAGGCTTTGCTGTGTAAGTAAATCTTTGACAATGGAAGTCACAATGCTAACAAGTGAAAAGACCCCATAGCTTTGCTTTCACCTCTAAATGCAAGATTTAAAAATCTCTCATGTTTTATAATCTTGATTGTTTAATAACCAGTAAGGTCCTACTGGTTTTGAAATTATACATACTTTTGTGACTTTTATAGCAAGAGAAAGAGATGAGGTAAGTAACACATTCTAAACATCTTTAAGCATATTAACAATAAACACAAACTGGGAAGCATCTCCTCTTTGGAATAAGCTCAGCAGAGTATCTTATTTGCCCAATGATATTTAATGTAAGTAAGGATATCTTTTGTAGCCAATTGGAATTTTTTGGGGGCCCTTCTCTATGAACAGAGAACTTGTTATCCAAATGCGTTGGGAATGATTCTTCCCTCAAAATATTTCAGATTATTTTACACTCAAAATTCAGGATCATTTTCTCCCCATTCAAAAGATTCTACTTTACCTCCAGAACTTGTTGTTGTAGTCGCTGCTGTTGTAGTTGCTGCAGCCGCAGCCACTGAAGACTGAGGAGCCACAGTACTAGCTGCTGGAGGGGGGTCAACCACAGCCTGACTTTCTCTATCTCGAGGGATTCCCTATAACACAATTTCCCATCATTTAAAGTTAAATATTACACAGAGTAAAAGATTTATTAATCTCGCAACACTGTCCAATAGAACTTTTCATAAAGAAAGCTCTCTATCTGTGCCTTCCAATAAAACACCCATTAGACACAAGTAGCTACTGAGAACTTAAAATGTGGCTCTTGTTACCAATGATTCAAATTTTTGATTCAGTTTTAGTTTTACTAAATTTAAATAGTTATTTGTCTATAATAATACTTAATGGCTACCCTATACTATATAAGTAGTGTGTATCTAAGGTATAAGGACCTTATAATTTTAAAAATGTAATGAAATGATGTTTATATAGTGATGTTACATCTAACACTAATCTTCAACATTTAAAAAGCTAATTGCTTTAAATATTAAAATATCTATACATATCATTACAGCTAGACATGTATGGTTTTTATGCTACACATTATTCTGATTTTTGAACTTCACAGAAACTTTCACTGGTTACTGTTTAACATTAGAAAGGACTGCATTTGTAACCCAATCCTTACTATTCATTCACAAGAAAGAGGTTTTCATACACCCACAGTGGTTCTGAAATGACTGCTCAGGGAAGTCTAATGCAGACAGAATAGGTGGTGACAAAGGTCAAGGAAGATCTCCTCGAAAAGACCCATGGTTCTCAGAGTGTCCTATACAAAAAATTGAAACTATTCAAAATTTTAAAAAGTACAAAAGAAATTTAATTAAATACTTAAGTGATTTTTTTAAGGTTTGTAGCATTTACATAAGAGGTTATAACAAAATGGCACTAAAATTTGACACAAATTATTTACAAGATTTCTCATGTATTATTTAGTGAAACTCTTTTTGAAACCCCTTAAACATTTTAGAAGTGGAAGAATGAAGAAGGAAATACTGCGTTTGAGTAAGAGATAGTAAATGCTTCCATCTTTCAATAAACCTAGAGACAAGATCATTAACATACAAAGATAAAAGGTAATGAACAGATGGGTGCCTCCATTAGATGTCACTATAGGCAATCTTTTCTGTCTATGAAATAGAGTAAATAAAAATACTTTAAACTCATTTATGAAATTATTGCTTATCTATTCATTTGCATTTGATATGAAATAATGATTTTAACTTTGAAAACTGATTCATTTTTGTATAGCTCAAAATTTCAGATCTATTAGATCAAAGCAGTTGATGCTATTAAACTTATACATAATTCCAAATCAGGCATAAACACCATCCACAACAACTACTGATTCAATATGAGTCCTCAATTCAAACAAATTGATAAGTAAATGAATTGCCAATATTTAAAGATTCCGCACAAGAGGACAACAGAAAAGAAAATTCAAAAGCTAAAATGATATGCTGTGAAAAGGTTCTGTGAACTTCACAAGCAAATAAGTAGGCAAATAAATGGTGGAGACAGAGTGTTTATTCACTCATGACTATTACTCTCCTGTAACTACTACCTGAAAAGGAATTTCTAACAGAAATACAATCTGGAAACGAAGGAATAGGTTAAACTGTAGAATGTATTCCCCCTAAGAGTTAAGATCCTGAATTTCTATGATGATATTTAGAGTAATTCAGAAAATTCCAAAACACCAAAGACATATGAAACATTGTCAAGGCTAAAAAAAAAAAAGTGAATCCAGTATTATTTCAAAATTCTGTTACTCTGGCCCATGCCACATCTATAAACAGACATTCACTGTCATAAAATAACAAGGTATTAGACCATGCCTACCATAACCTATTTTTCAAGAACCTTTACACTAATAAAAAACTTATTCAAAATGTTTTGACTTCTACTGACTATAAACAAGCTAACAATTCAAATGCCAGTGAATCCAAGCAAGTAACATCATACATTAAATTAAATGCATGGTGGAAAGTGAGATAACAGGGAGCAAGTCGGAAGACAATGAATTAAGACTCTAGGGTGTAAAACTTTCATGTGAAGATCTGAAATCTGAGTTGTCCAGATAAATCACATACTGGATTTTTAAGTGAAATCTTCCATTTTAAAAAGTTGACAAAAAATTACAAAAATTCACAAAATCACAAAAATATAATTTGACTTTCCAACCTTAAACTTTTGCTCTAGATAGCAAATACATCCACGATTATGCTGATAGAAAAAAAAAAAAGTACGAAAATGTTGGATTAGAATAGATGAAAAAAACTGTCCCATCCGGCTCCCCTTAAACACAGCTGTCATCCCTGAGGATGACAAAACTAGGCTAAAGGCACTACTCCAAGGAGACAGCTAATTTTATAACTCATCAAGTCATGTTGTTTTCTAATGGAAAATCCTTATAGAAATCCTTTAGAAAGGTTACATTTTAGCAATACAAAATGTTAACATAGTAAGAAAAAGCATTATGTAAATTATTCTAGCACGTATTATTCTCCTGTGAACTGTTACTGTTCCTTTAGAATCTTTCAGATTTGGTCTTAAACAACTAGAATAAAGTAAAATATACTTCTCACCATTAAAAGATACTCCACTGCTCTGTCAGGGTTGTTGTAACTGGCTCTCAGGGCTGCAATTACTTGCTCTCGTTCATAACCCATTGACATGATCTCAGTTACCATATTCTCATAAGACTGACCCGTCACTAAAAAGAGATGTGTGAGGGTGGAAGAAAGGGAACATTAATCAGTAAACATTCACCACAAATTTCTTAAATGTGTATGTGTGTGTATATACGTAAACAGTGCCTTAGTGCTATGAATACAAAGATAAGCAATAGTATAAACTGCAAATAATGTGCTGGTAGAACAATCCCACCCTCCAAAATCCCTGGAATCTATGAATACGGTTAGTATACAAGGTGAAAAAGAACTAGAAGTTGCTAATCAGCTGACTTTAAGATAGGGAAATTACCTGGACAATATGGCTGTACCCAATGCAACCACAAGGGTCCTTAAGTAGGAGGGAAGCAAATGAGAGGGTCAAAGAAGTAAGTGCAAGGAAGACCAGACAAAAGCAGGGTCAGAGATGCTATACTGCTGCCCCTGATGAGAAAGCCAAGGAATATGGGCAGACTCTAGAAGGTGGAAAGGACAGGGAAACATTTTCCCCTAGAATCGCCAGAAAGGTGTAGTCCTAACTTTTGCCGAGTGAGCCCTGTGTCAGCTTTCTAAGCTAGAGTACTGGAAAGTAATAAATTGATATTTTATATAGTTACGTTTGTGGTAGCAGCAGCAGAAAACTAGTATAGCATGTTTAGTAAGCACAACAGAAATATCAGCTACAAATGCAGCACAAACATGGAGCCGAATTAGGTTAGAGAAGGCAATGTGGGAGAAGAGACAGGTGAACTGATCTTTGAAAACAAGAGGAGCATTTCAAGCAGTCAACTCTACCAAATTAAGTTCAGAATTTTCCTTTGACCCTTTTATTATCAAAGCAGTTGGGGGGACGGTTAGCAGCCAGAAAACTAGAATTTCACACACCAGACAAAGATGGTATAATGCCCTTAATACTATTGTCTAAATGAGTCAAAAATCTGTGCTCACTTCCCACAGATTCTCTCCAACTCTCTTGCAGCTAAAGACCCAACATGCTTTTCATGGGAATGTCAGATAAAATATATAATACTCTGATAAAAAGAAAACTGCATTCTCTCCCCTCCCCCATGCCCCTCAATTCACCTCACTCAAGCCCCCCTTTTTTCCCATTTTGGGTACCATTCCTCTTTCTCACATTCTCAAAGAACTGGACCTTTTGGTTATCCTCTGTCTTGTTCATCTCCAACCCTTCCTGCCACACTTAATTACTCTGATCAGCAGTTAATTATGTTCCATCCATGCCAGAAACATGAACATGCCTCCCTTAACCCACCCCAATTCCTCTTTCAGGAACTGGTCCATTTGACTGCTCTCTTCCCTTCACAAATATAGCTGCTTGTAAGTGCTCTTGTCTACTGCACAGTCCAGTACCAATTATTAATGACACTGGATCTCTAAAAAAATTCCTCGCAAATGTATTCCACCAAAATCTGCCTTCTCCATTTCAATAAATACTACCTCTATACACCCAAGTGACTGAACCTGAAACCTCAATGATTTCACTTCCCTTTCCTTTCCTTCCACACCTACTACCAAATCTGTTAGACCTATCTCTAAATTCTATCTAATTTATAATTTAGAGTTCCCTTTTTCTCCACTGCCTTCTCTGGAGACAAGTCCACAACAATCTCTAGTCTAGGTAACACCTTGATTCCTCTCTTGTCTCTCCCCAAGTCTATAGTCCAGTCTTCAGTCAGCCTCAAAGTCTTTAATTCCATTTTAAGTTCCCAGTCCGCAACACCATCCCACACCACACTTTGATTGCATCATTCTTTAGTTTACTCTGCAGCCATACTTTCTTCTGCCCCAGAACCTTTACCCACGCCAGGTTGATGGTTAGTCCCTTTACATATTCTAGTTCTCAAGTTAGACGTTACAGTCTCAGAAAATTCATTTATTGTCAAACAATGCTACGTAGCCATTTTTCTTTATGGAAACCATTCATTTTCTTTATACCATTTATTTATTTTGTTTCACTTTTTCCATCCCCCCACCCAAATACAAGTTGATCTGTGCAAGAGGTCACACTATTTTGTTTCCCGGATACTTATATGACAACAGAATCAGTTAAACAATTTTTTTCTGCAGAATTTGCAATAAAGGTATTGAAAGTCTATGAAAGGATAGCTTACTAAAATATCACTGAGCAATTTCAGCATTCGACATCTTGTTTAGAGTACTGACCTTCCCTTTCCCATTCCATCAAGGACTTTTTTAATTATCCATTAATAGAATCCTAGCATCAAGCCACTCAAATGGCAATAAACTTTCAGTAATCTAGTCCCAGATACAGAAATAAGCATCAACATAAGCAAAATAAAGAGTATGGAGTGTCAGAAGCAGTTTTAATACTGTGTTTCTTATTTAATTCTCTCAATAACTCTATGAGAAAGGGCTTTCTCCCCCTCCTTCTAAAGGTAATAAAGCTGGGAGAGATCAATCATTTGATCGTGGTATCTGGCTGAAAAGTAATAATGCAGAGATACAGAGATCACTTGACTTCAGAATTCCACACCCAATCACTATGCTGTCCATCCTAAAATCATGCTGCCTATTTAAATTATAAGAATTCAAAAAGAAGTGCCCTTGTGCAGTTTGATACTGTTTTAATCATGAAAGTACAAGGATAAATGACTCACAGAAAAAGTATAGTGACCAGGTACAACAAAAGCAATTAATGAATCTAAAGAAGTTGTGAAGAACCTTGCATGTCATTAAGAATGAGTTTTGGATTACCTCCTAGGTCACAAGAACTTAAGGTGGAAACTAACAATGACCTCGCACTTTTTTTTTTTCAAAGCCCACTAGGGCAGTAAAGAGAAGAGGATAATGCAAGATTATCAGTGAGGTAAGGATATGAAATAAGGTGACCAAGAGCCAGTGAAACTATTCCAGAAATATCAGGAAGCAGCATCAACAGGACACATGGCCCTAGTGGGCCAAGAGAAGCAGAAGATCAGGATGATAACAATGCTTTAGAAGAGGGTGAATGATGATGCAAAGAAGGGAAGGAACAAATGAGAAGGATCAAATGGGGAAATAAAAGAGTTAATATGGGCCCTAAAGAGTTTGTGGAGGTTGCAGGTTTTCCAGTTGACGGCTTACAAAGTTGAATGTGGAATTCACAAGGGAGAGGTGTAACAGTGTTATTTTGAGAATCCTTATAGTTTATGGGTGGTATTTGCCACCCCTAAAGTTTGAATTTTTGAGTTATAGCCTAGACTAGAACCATATCCCCCCACCCCACACACATATTTCTAGGTAAAATAAAAAGAAACACTAAAAAGCTGGAGGAGTCAAAAGTACAGCTAAAAAAAAAAAAAAAGTGATATCAAGAAACCAAAGAAGTGAAGTCTGAAGTAGGGTATCAACAAAACGACTGGGTAAATTAGGGATTAACAAATTAACGGATTCTGAGACCACAAAGTTTCGTATGGCTGCTCCAGGAGTGGTAAGATGTTAAGGAAAAACATCACCATCAAAGGTGCAGGTGAAGTAGCAGCCGGCAGGGTTCTAGGCTCCTGCTCTGCAGTCATGTGTATCAGTTAAGCAGCAGTATATCGTGATAGCCAGCGGCTTCAGCACCATGCGGGACAAGGGCAGCCAGTTCCAGCTCTGAGGCTACAGAGCAACTTACTGATCTTCGAGTAATCTCCTCAAGCCCTTCCAATATCTTTGCAACAATTTCCTAAGTAAGCCATTCCCTGTTGGAAACACAGCAATGCTTTCCTGACAGGTCCCTCACTCATATTCATTTGATAGCTAAGCAGTCCCAGGGAACAGTCCCTTAAAAATACACAGAACCCCGCACTCCACTGAAGCTGCTGTTATCCCTGTTTCCTTCTACCTTCCAACCATTTCGGGAACTGAAAAGCTCCCAAGGGCAGGAATGGAGTTGCCAGTTAACAGACCAATAATTAAAAGGCACAGCAGGAATAGTACTAGAGATGTGGCAATGAGAAAATGGAAGGAAAAAAACAAAACTGATCTTGACAGAGTAGATGTGATGGGGGTTAAGGTATTACTCAGTGGGAAAAATTAAGGGTTGGGATAAAAAAGCATTTTTGCTGCAAGTACAACACAAACACGCTGAAGACGGGAACCTATAGGACTATTAAGATGGAATGAAGGCTGGACATAAAGAATGATGAAATATGAGGTAGATTTAGTAATACTTTATACCCATTTCAAACACACTTTGCAGTAAACCTGTACACAGATCAAACTTTGCTAAGACCTCATTTAAAAGTTATATATTTAGAAAAGGAAAAATTGTTTGCTTTAAGGAAAGGTTGATGCTTAGCTCAGTACAATTTAAAAGAACATGCTAAATGCAAATTTACAGGGTATTTAATAACACTAACTGGTCATCTAAACCAGTAATTTAGCAGCTTGAATAAAAACAATTGTGAGAACTAATACATTGTCATCATCTAGAAAAATCAAATTTAAACCTCTTCCCTATCTCACATGGTTATTTACAATGTGGATACTTACCAAGTGCACTTGTTGCATCTTCAAAAAGGTTTGACCGAGATGAATCTCCTGAAGTACTATAAAAGGTTTTCAAAAAAATCACGTATCAGGCAACGTTACACTAAACCACCCATGCCTGTAGGCTAAAAAATTGATAAATAATAGTAATCATTTTGAAACCAAGGGAGAAAAAAGGAGAGAAAATGGTAGTAAAGTTTGGTAAATGTCCAATCTATAAAGAGATTCTTTGATTTTTAACGAAATATATGTTTCTGGCTACTGAGTTTATTTAAATAGTCTAGATTAACCCCCTAAGTTTTATCCATAGCACTGAGAGTTGGGAAGAATTTTCAATATTAATACTCATTCTATATTCTTCAACTCTACTATTTTTTAAATGCCCAGAAATATAAGCAATACACAATATATAGCACATGTAGAAACCACATGAGGCTGAAAAGACCTGGAAGAATCTACATTGTAAAATTTCAATTAGGTCTTATAATTAACAAAGAAACTGAACAAAAGCTTTCAAGTTAAGGGATACAGCATAAGCAAAATATGCAGAGGCAGAATAGAAATTGTAGACAAATGAGTTTGAAAGGACTAAGTTTCTGTAGGAAAACTGATGAGTCTGAAAAGTAAAATAAACAAACAAAAAAGATTATGAAAAATCATGAAGAATAGGTCAAAGAAAGAAAAACTCAAGTTTACAAAAATGTTCAGGTAGCAGTTATCAGTTCAGAGCAAAACAGACATACAACACAAATTTATACCCCTGTTCCAATTTCAAAAAACAAAACAGTCGACTTCAGTCCTGAGAAAACCCTCTCGTATAGCAAAATCAAGGTAACTAACCAAAAACTTTGAATTCACATATTACTCAGTTTTTCATCAATACAATGAGACCAACAATAGTATACATGTACCCCAGGTGTTGTGGGCAGAATTACTGCTAGTGAAGTGCTTAGCAAGAGCCTGGCTTCATAACACACAATACGATCACTATAATAATCCTTTCGTGTAATATTTTCATTATCTTCATTAACTGGAAAGTAATACTAACATATGCATAAGATAAAATTAACAAAAAAAAAAGGGGTAGGTAATTAAGTTGCCTAAGGCCCCCTACCCAGACAGCCACTATGAGGTTCTTATATAACTGTATCTTGTTTTTGAGTTTTTGTTCCAGGGCAGCACAAGTACATTTACCTGTTTTTCCAACCAATGCACAGTATTCCATTTACCAAATCAAACTCTTAATAAGGAATTTTTAGTTTCCAATTTTACAGTTAAATTTGTCAATCTTTTTCCTTTTCTAACTATTTTGAATATTTAGCTTAGGAAGAACTTCTCCAAGAGTTATTTTTCCCATGTTCTCTCCTCTACTTTAGGTTTCACTTTTACATTAAAATATATATCCATCTAGAATACATTTTCATGAGCATTAAGTGTGAATTATCCATCCTTTTCCCCTCCAGATGCAAAAGTTTTTATCCTCATAGCATTTTCCCCAGTGTTATGAAATGATATCTTTATCTTACATATTGTTACTGTATGTGTTTAGGTCTGTTTTTAGACTACTATTTCATACTACTACTATGACCATCTTTCTAATAAAAGTTCAATTAAATGGTTTCATCTTTACCATGTATAAGGACCTTTTAGTGTCTTATAGGACTAGTCCTCTTCACTAGAGGACTAGAACTACTGGTACACACTGCTTTAAAATTTCTTTTTAAACATTACAGATTAGACTGAGACATACTATTTAACTGTCATTCTTTGATCTTGCCACTGCTTCACTATTTCTTCCCTCCCCATGCACAGAAGAATCCACTTATTTACTAGGAAGTAACTACTTTCCTATTGTTTTTCCATATTAACAGCATACCCACAGAAAACATGCATTGCTACTTTATGACTTTTGTTTGGTTTATGATTACTGCTTAAATTGTTTTGCCATCTCATTCTTTCCCCCACTTAGTTAACAGAGCTTTAAAACCACATTCACCTACTATGCACATATACTGCACACTTTAATTGGCCTGTAGTACCAGGTATGAGAGCTTCTCAATCTTTGGTGAACCTAGGAATTCACCAGAAAAGCTTGTTGAAATATAGTTTCCTGGGATCCACCCTAAGAAATAATGGGGCAGAGTCTAAGACTTCATTTCAAACAAATACCCAGTGATGCTGCCGCTGCCTACTGACTACCATGTTTTGAGTAGCACTGTTCTCCAAAATGAATGACAGGTCAGGTCATGCCCTTACTAATGGATATTGATTCCAATCTGTCCTCAAATAGAAACAATACAGCTCTTCTCCTTCTGCACAAGTGGAATTTGCAATGTAACAAGTGGTTTTCTCCAAAACAAAACTGAACTAAGGAAACAGATAAACTAGGTGATTCAGATCTCTTCCTAACAGTGGACTGGGACAGTCACAGAAATCACACTTAAAGGCAGAACACCACAGGGAAGGATCATGACTACATTCTTTCTGATCACTGTTACACACATCATAAGTCAGTGAGTAGTTTCAGTTGCTGCAGTTTTCCACTTTGTCTGGTTCCGATTCCAAGAGTCCTAACAATTGCCATTAAGGTATGAGTTACACTGAAGTCATGAAATACCCACAGAGCCAGTAAACACTGTACTGGACA
Source organism: Scalopus aquaticus (assembly GCA_004024925.1). Classification (NCBI taxonomy): domain Eukaryota; kingdom Metazoa; phylum Chordata; class Mammalia; order Eulipotyphla; family Talpidae; genus Scalopus; species Scalopus aquaticus. The sequence continues at coordinate 15,348 of PVIJ01000566.1, forward strand.
AAATACAACCCATGCTTTCCCAGGTAAAGAAAGGTTCCCTTGTACTATTTCCAGTCAAGTGAACGGAAAGCATCTGCTTCAGCTGTTGTATCATTTGGGAGAAAAAAATTGTCAGAAACTGCTCAATGGTCCTAACTTCCAACTTCCCACAAGTAATTATTTCTTAGGGCCTCCCTGGTGGTGCAGGGGGTTAAGTCTGAGCCCTATCAAGCTATTGCCAGCCATTGCAGCATGAGTGCGATCGATCCCTGGCCAGGGAGCTAAAACCCACATGGCGGAGGCCTCTCCTGTCTCCCCCGCTCTCCCCTCAGCAGTGTATTTCAGTAGATGTGCTTGTTCTGCTCCCCACTCTGCCTCTGGTGAATCATCTTACACACTCCCCCCAACTCTGACCTACACCCCCATTCTTGTATGCATAAATAAATCTTTAAAAAGAAATTATTTCTTGCTACCAAAATATCCTAACTCTCTCCTTGGTTTGTTTTTAAAAAATAAGAGGTAAAAGCTCAAGTTTCAGGCCTCCCTGGTGACACAATGGGTTAAGTCTCAGCCTATGAAGCTATCCGAAGCCAATGCAGCACGAGTTTGATCCCTGATCCCCAGCCAGGCAGATTCCCACATGGTGCAGCAGACCTCTCCCCTCTCCTGCCTCATCTGCTGCTCCCTTCAGCAGTGTATTTCAGTAGATTTGCCTGTTCTACTCCCCACTCTGTCTCTGGTGAATCCTCTCCCACCCCACACTTCTGGGCTACACCCCAGTTCTTGTATGCATAAATAAATAAATCTTTAAAAAAAAAGCATAAATTTCTAAGTTCACAGACAGAAAACAGTGAAAAATTCAGACAATCTGTACGTTCAACAAAGGGGTTGGTAAAATATTGCCAACAACTGACACTTAATTCAGCACATACTGTGTGTCGTGTGGCATTTCACTTCTTTTAGGTTTATTATTTCATTCAATTCTTAACAGCTCTATGAGATAGGTCCTACTGTCATCTACATTTTACAAATGAGGGAAAAAATCCTAAGAAGCGCATTACTTTTCTAAAGTTTCTTTTCTAAAGTTTTTAAGAGCTAATAATGTCAGACCCAAACAAAATGGCACACAGCTAGAAATATTTACCAACATGGAAATATGTTTATGGAAATTTAAGCAGACACATACATACTGTAGTTACAAAGTCAATTTGATCAAAACAATAATCAAAATAAACATACACGTAAGTTCTCATTATTAACATATTTTGAAACACAACTTCCTGGAACTCAGTTCTTACCTGTCAGTTGATGTTGGACTGGTAGCCACTACTGGTGTTTCTGCTGGCTTTTCTGCAGGTTTCTCTTGTTTAGTTGTACTAGCAGGTGCAGGTTCAGAAGACGCTGTTGTTGATGCTGGAGTGATGGATGCAGGTGGTGTGGGAGTGGGAGCCAAAGTGGGGGTGGAGGCTGGTGCCTGAGCCACAGCTGGTGCTGTGGAGGAACTAACTGTGGTAGTGGTGGCAGGATTTGATTGCTGAGTTGTAGCTGGTGCTGGTGTCGTCACTGCTTTTGGCTAAACACATCAAAAAGCAAAAGAATAAATTATGATAAAATATATTACTGCCCAATCTAATCAGGCTGCATTGTTATAGGATACTACAAACATAACACACATATGGACTTACAGTTTGAAAATAATTTTGTAATGTGACAAAATAAATGATAAGTATTAGTAATCTCAATCACTCTAAACATTTTAAAAGCAATGAACATATATTATAATCTTAATTATCAACCTCAATTAGCTGTAGCCAAGAATTTTAGCCACTGTTAAGTAAATATGAAAAACTGAACATGAACATTTTAATATAGAGAATGTGTTTTTAAAAAAAAACAAAACACAACAAACACATTTCCCACCCAATAAACATCATTATTTAAGTTGCCTGATTCTAATGTCAAAGTATTTGTCATTCAACAGCATTACCAAAATAACTTCTTTGAAATGGAAAAGTGTAAGCAAAAATATGACTATAGAACACACCAACTATCCTGCTGATTTTAGAAGATGGAGGAAATCCCAACTGGCTTCAAATCAGTAAGTTCCAAGAGGTTAACAAAACATTTTGAGATGTATCAGTCTTAAACAGAAAAATAAAGGCTAGATAGTAATAAACATGCTCAGCACTTTCTAAGCAGAACAATTAAGGCTCCAACAGAGCAAAAAACAATTACATACATGGAAAAATCATACTATATGAGGTTTATTTTCCTTTAAGGCCTATCAATGCTATTTAGCTAATAAGTTTACTAAAGACAAAGGTAACCTCTTTTTGAGAGATTTATTTATTTACACATACAAGCTGGGATGTAGGCCAGAGGTGTGGGGTGGTGAGAGGATTCACCAGAGACAGAGTGGGGAGCAGAACAAGTAGATTGACTGAAGTACACTGCTGAGGGGAGCAGCGGACGAGTCAGGGAGAGGTCTGCTGCGCCATGTGGAAATCTCCCTGGCTGGGTATTGAACTCATGCTGCAGTGGCTCTGGAGAGCTTCACAGTGTTGCGCTTAACCTGTTACGCCACAAGGGAGGCCTGACAAAGCTAACTTCTGATGGAAAACGGATTAAAATTCAACACGATTTGGGCCTCCCTGGTGGTGCAACGGGTTAAGTCTCAGCCTATGAAGCTATCAGCAGCCACTGCAGCACGAGTTTGACGCCCGGCCAGGGAGATCCCCACATGGCACGGCAGACCTCTCCTGCCTTGCCCACTGCTCCCTACTCTGTCTCTGGTGAACCCTCTCACCGCCCCGTGCCTCTGGCCTGTACCCCAGGCTGTATGCAAAAATAAGTAAATCTTTATAAATTTTTTTTTTTTTTACATACAAGCTGGGGTACAGGCCAGAGGCGTGGGGCGGAGAGAGGATTCACCAGAGACAGAATGGGGAGCAGAACAGGCAGATCAGAAGTACACTGCTGAGGGGAGCAGCGGGCGAGGTAGGAGAGGTCTGCCCCACCATGTGGGATTCTCCCCGGCCGGGCGTCAAACTCGCGTCGCAGCTCCACAGCGCAGTGCTCAACCGCTGTGCCACTGGGGAGGCCTTAAAAATAAGCAAATCTTTAAAAAAAAAAAAAAAAGTGCATGTATTAAAAAAGCCTCTGAAAGAACTCAAAGACACTCTCTACTTTAAAGAAACCTTGGATTTTTATAAATTATCACAAATGTATTTCAATCCAGTAAATCACATAAACAATCTAACAATCTTCCTCACAATAAACAATCTAACTTTTTTTTAGTTGCCTTTTTGTTTTGTTTGCTTGTTTCTGAACTTTATTCCACTTGGAAATATCACTAAAATTAAGAGTCTACATAGTTTTTCTGCTTTGAGGAGTTTGTCAGGTATAATATATAATTTATCAAGTTCCTTGAAGGAACCCTTATTAAAAACTACAAAATAAGAAACACTGACTCATTTGTAAGAAGCATATTTTCTGAAATATGTATTTTCTAATTAGAAAGCATATTTTCTAATTAGAACTCCAGCAAAACCTAACAATTTTTAGCATGACATTTTATGTATCAGCTGTTTTAATGAAAATTGTTAAAACTACAAATATACAAAATTATTAATTTTGGGGGCCTCCCAGGTAGTGCAAGGGGTTGAGTCTCAGCACTATATGAAGCTATCAGCAGCCACTGCAGCACTAGTTCGAACCCCAGCCATGGAGCTGACCCACACATGGCACAGCAGACTTCTCCTGTCTCACCCACTGCTCCCGTCAGCAGTGTACTTCAGTCTTTTTGCCTGTTCTGCTCCCCACTTTGTCTCTGGTGAATCCTCTCACCCCAACAACTCTGGCCTACACCCCAGCTCTTGTATAAATAAATAAATCTTAAAAAAATTATCAATTTTATGGTTGGCCCAAAGTAAATAGTTAAAACCTTTAATGACAGTTAAGAGCACATTACTATGGGTGTGCATATACTATATTCAATTAAAAGGCTGGACATGGGATCAATCTTTAATTAAAAGACTCACATGCAGAAAGATAAACAGAATGAAGCTGGAACTTACTTTTGTCACCATAACCACGACAAAATTTTTCTCATCAATTTTATATTCTTTTAGAGCAGTATCATCATTGAGGATTTTACCTAACATATTAAGAGAGAAAAGCATTATTTAAGGTAGAGCTATTATTTGTCTCGCACAAATTCAAAACAATCACTGCTATCAATTCTATCAATACTTTCCGCAAAAAAGAAATAATCAACTGATTAGCTAAAATAAAGATAAATTAATAAGAGATAACATGATTAGTTCAAAAGTAGTAAGGATATGACTAAAACATATCAAACGTATCTACACTATACAGATATCCAAAGCAAGTTCTTAAAAAGTTATTACTTTTAAGACTTTCTGGGTAAGTAATTATTAACCAGGTCCTGAGAAAGGGGAGATCATGAAGTCAAAACTCAATATTCCAAATGCCCAGGGACCACCCCCCCCCAAGGGAATATAACCTATTATCTTTCTGGACAGGACTAGCAGACCTCCTCCTTCCACAAATGCTGGATACCAGGGAAAAGAGAAATGTTTCAATGCTAATGCTATAAAAGTGAGACGCTCATGATAATAGTACTTCAGAAAACGACCTGGTACACAAGAAATGAGAGATGATACAGAACAAAGCAAAGCACAGAGAATGTAAGACTCTGGGCATGCAGAAAGCCAAATGTTAGGCCAGGATTCCTTCACCTTTCCTTTCCCTGGAACCCAGTTTTTCATTTTAAAAATGTGACTGCAGCAAAAGCTGCCAGCATTAAGAGAAAAAGGAATAGAGTCTCTATAAAGGAATGAGAAAACAGGCCAAGGCCAGGAACCAGAAATTCTAGTTTCATGTCTACCATCAATTACCTGCCTCTTCAGGGTTCTGATTTTACAGGGCTAGTGTTTCCTCTAAATCATCTCAGTTAAGAAAATACTATAAAATCGACAGCCAGGAAAAGATGAGAATCCCTGGCAATCTCAGACCTACCTTATTGACAGTTACAATGACAAGTTATTTCTTTTGAAGAACAAAGAAAATAATTTTCTTTATAAAATTTGAACATCATCTAAATTTAACATACATTTTCCTGTCTACTAGAAGGCTAGTTAAATTTGTAATTTTCTATTCATATCCTTTGCTACTTTTTAAAATTGGGTCATTCTATCCTTGTATTTCTAAAAGTTCTTTATATAATGTGAATATTAATCTTTCCTTCTGTCACTTATTTATCTTTGAATACACAAGGCTTTCTATATTCTCCCATCAATTTTGGTATTTTAAAAAACAGATTCACTGAAATGATTATTTCACAGGAATAGTTACAAGTACATTAATGAACATAAGTGAGTATAAAGAGTTTCAAAAGACAAAAAAGTTCTTATTAACTAAAAATATGATAGTTTTATATGCTGCTTGCAAAAACAAAACTAACATCACTGGATGTAAATACATACAAAGCAAATGTGAAATGACTGAGTATCAGTATCACATTCAAGTAACTGCTTCTCCCTGCATTTATCTGTACAATCATGTTTCTGACATGCATTTCCCAAACTAAAAGACTGTCATTATAAGCAAGAAAATGGCACATTAATTTCAAATTTAATTCATACCTGCATAAATTAACTTTTGACCTGCTACTGGAAAGGCATCTTTCCCCTTTTCAGATTCAATCTTCTCTTTTAATGCTTTCACCTATAGGAAAAACAAAGATTTTTTTTGGTTGAAGTCTAAACAACAAATGGGAATCCATTACCCCCCAAAAAATAATGCAACATGAAATTTTCGTATATTTTAATTTATGCTTCCCAAAACTTAAAATATCTTCATCACACAAAAAAGGCCCAGTAACCCACATTATTAAACATAATAGGTATAAACTTTCTTTTACCACTATCTGTTAATACATATATAGACTAAAAAAGAAAGTTGCCAATTGACTTAATAAATCTATTCAAAATAAAGGTTTTGATATCAAAGTTTTAATTCTCATTATGAAGTTTATGGGCTTATTTTCTACAGAGTAAGAAGGCAAAGATCTCTACACTAAATTGTCTACGAAATGAAAGCTCTCATCTCAATCTACAAAACTTCAATGTATCTAAATGTGAAAGTTAAAAGACAAATGAACCACTTTAAAAGTGGGTAATATTTCATTATTATAACCTGCAGGGGCTTTAAAAGGACTAATTTAAAACATAACCCGTGAGGGCAGAACCTGAATATCAGTATTTTATTATTTATTTATGCATACAAGAACTGGGGTATAGGGCCTCCCTGGTGGCACAGCGGTTGAGCAGGGCTCGATGCAAGTTCAGTTCAAAGCCCGGCCAGGGAGAATCCCACATGGTGCAGCAGATCTCTCCTGTCTCACCCACTGCTCCCCTCAGCAGTGTATTTCTGATCTTCCTGTTCTGCTCCCTGCTCTGTCTCTGGTGAACCCTCTCGCCGCCCCACGCCTCTGGCCTGTACCCCAGCTTGTATGTATAAATAAATAAATCTTTAAAAAAAAAAAACTGGGGTATAGGACAGAGGTGTAGGTGGGTGAGAGGATTTACCAGAGACAGTGCGGGGAGCAGAACAGGTGGGTCTACTGAAATACACTGCTCAGGGAAGCAGCAAGACAGACAAGAGAGGTCTGCTGTGCCAGGTAGGTCAAAGGTCGCCACCGTGACTGCCAATAGCCTCACAGCGCTGAGACTTTAACCTTTGCGCCACCAGGGAGGCCCCCAAATATCATCATTTTTTAAAAGCTTTACAGGTGTTCTAAAGTTCAGCACTAACCACTGCTGTACTAACCACGAATGTACTACCTGAATGATCTTAAATATGACCACTGCTTTCTCTATGTCTTATCTGTAAAGAGGAAGTATGACAGATACCTTTATGATCTTTCCAATTCTTAAAATTATGTAATAGGTTTATTATTATGTATTTAGAAACAAGTTAATTTCCAAAACTAGCTGTTCAGAAAGTAGGGTGGGCAAAGTAAAAAAAAAAAAAAAGGGAGATATTTTGAACTACTTTCATTACTTTAAAGACACAAGAATCAAGTGAAGAAATTCCTCTTCCTTCAATTTTCCAGAATACTTGTGATGACTGTCTAAGTTGGTAGTTCTAAACTTTATATAAAAAACAGTCTTATAGAAAGGGACACAGAGCATTCTTTTGTGTAACAAGCAATAGTATATTCTTTCAAAGTAATAAAAGTAATGTTCACAAAAGCTTCAGAAAGTTCATTAACATACTCCATGTGACATAATCCTCAAAACCCTGGAACAAATAGGAATACCATCCATTCAATTTTACAGTTGAGGAGATACCAAAGATATTGAATCACCTCCCCAAATCACACAGCTAACCAAATAGTAGGTGACACCCAAAACCAGCTCTTTTGACTCAAAGTATTTTCCTAATGTGGGTCAGGAGCATCACTGCTATTCTGATGTTTCCCAAGGAGGCAATCCATCCCAAGACTCGCAACCCACTATTTTCTGCTGTTTTTAATTTCAAAGGTAAAAAAGTAACAATTTCTTAAAAAGCACCCAGAAAATCTGAACTCAACATCAATAAACTGGATATAAATGCCATGTCTCTACCCAATTAGTAGAGTCATTACTCAAATAACTGTCTTAATGTTGATGAGAAAATATTAAACAAAATGACTTTTGAGAACCTGTTTTTTTAAATGTAGTTGTGAAGTTGCAGTTTGCAATGTTGAGAACTAACAACACTATTCTATTAAACTACACCCCGCATGGGGTTTATTGCTTATTTTTTTGAATTTATTTTTACTTATTTATGCATACAAGAACTGGAGTGTAGGGCCAGAGGTGCGGGAGGGGAGAGGATTCACCAGAGACAATGGGAAGCAGAACAGGCAGATCTACTGAATTATACTACTGAGGAGTGCAGTGGGAGAGAGAAGAGAGGTCTGCTGAGCCACGTGGGTCAGCTCCCTGGCCTGGCATGCCTCAGTGGCTGTCAATAGCTTGACAGTGCTAAGACTTTAGCCCCTGAGCCACCAAGGAGGCCCATGAGGTGAATTTCAGAATTAAAGCGCACAAGGAGTCCTTAACTTTTTAAACAACCCTACAGTATGCCCCTCTTTCAAAAAAATTTATGTTGACAGGTTTGATTTTATCTGTGCGTTCAGTTAGCATTTTATGAGATTGAGAAATAAAAGTTACTATCTTAATTCTGAGATCAAGTAACCTTGAACCCCTATATTGTCACTCGAGCCCAAAGGAGCCTAGATTATCAAAGATGGCCCTAAAGGTTCATTAATACCCTATTAGATGGTCTACAAGGCCAAAAGACATTATTTGCCATTTTCTCACTCTCATTTTCTCACTAGTATTCAGCTGAGTTTTCCAGGAGGTACAAAGCATGTTGTGTCATCACAAGTGAACACAGAAGCAGCTGAGAATCCAACTATCTTCTATTAAGCCAAACATTAAAGAATTTGCAAAACAATGTCAGTCTTCTCACTGCTTTTTGTTTTGGAAAATAATTTTCACACAAAAATGTACTAATTATAATAGCTAAAGGGTCTTATTTTAAAATATACATTTAAATACTGTTTTAATTTCTAATATAGTAAACATCAATAAATACATGCCCAAAATACATGCCCAGTCAAGAGTTATTCTCTAGTCCTCAATTACTATAAATGGGCTCTTAAAAACACAGTTTGAAAACTGCTATCTTGCATGCTAAATGACCTGCCCAAAGTCAAATGAGTGGTATCAAATGAGTGGTATGTTAAAGACTTTGTGATGATACATTTCCTTTCTTGCCTTTTTTTTGTTGTTTATGGTGGAGAAGGGATGAAATATTTTTAACCGTGATTGCTTGGTGAAAATAACAAATGAATTACAGACTGTATGTGTCTCTATAAGAGAATCCAGTTCTTAGAACGGTACGGTTGCTTAACAAGTAAATTAATGTACCACAGACTATGTAAAAACTGGAAATAAAAAAAATATGAAGCAGAAAGCAAGGAACAAGTAGGAATCTCATTTACAGAGAGCTCATGATGAGTCAAGGCTTAAAAGACATATTTAATTGAGTGATGTCTCAATTTAACTTGTATGTGTACACACACACACACACACGCACTCTTTTCCTACCCAACAGAAATTATGTTTTTATTCCCAGCACCCACAGTATATTTTAAGTTTGGGCTACAAAGCAAAGCTTATCTCACTATTGTAGAAAGCCAAAATAAGTAAAAGACCCAATCCCTAGTTTTGTATATCAAAAGAGGAAGGGTACCAAAAAACTAAACAAGCAAACAAAAAAAAAAACCTTTGAAAATAATAAAAAGTAGAAAATACACACAACAAAAACCACTTCTAATTACTTACTATTTTTAAAGATTTATTTTATTTATTCATACAAGCTGGGGTACAGGCCAGAGGCGTGGGGCGGCGAGAGGGTTCACCAGAGACAGAGCAGGGAGCAGAACAGGCAGATCAGAAACACACTGCTGAGGGAAGCAGCGGGTGAGGCAGGAGAGATCTGCTGCACCATGTGGGACTCTCCCTGGCCGGGATTCGAACTCGCGTCGCCGCTGCCGACAGCTCCACAGCACAGCGCTCAACCGCTGCGCCACCAGGGAGGCCCTCTAATTACTTACTATTAAGTAACAATTGCTTCAAAGATATAAAAGGAATGATTCAAGAATGTTAAGAATATAATGTTAAGAACACACATCTCCAAACCTGTAGATTTGGCTATAAAAGCAATCACAGACTAACACTGAGAATGTTTATGAAACAAAGAAGGAAAATTAATAAACTAGGCATGCAACTCAAATATAAATAAAACAAATACAAAAAGGAAAAATACAAAAAAAATGAGAGGGCCTCCCTAGTGGTCCAAGGGGTTACGTCTCAGCACTATGAAGCTACTGGCAGCCACTGCAGCATGAGCCCCATCCCCTGCCAGGGAGCTAACCCACATGGCGCGGCAGACCTCTCCTGCCTTGCGCGCTGCTCCCCTCAGCAGCGTATTTCAGTAGATCTACCTGTTCTACTCCCCACTCTGTCTCTGGTGAATCCTCTCACGCCCCACACCTCTGGCTTACACCCCAGCTCTTGCAAGCATAAATAAAATCATTAAAAAAAAAACAAACCTATCTTAAAAAATTAAGAGAAAAAATAGAAAATGGTTCTCGTGCCAAGAAAAGAAATGGGACAAATGTCAAGGGAAGGTAATTCACAATTACACAATCAATAAAAAATAAAAGTTCAACCTCATTAATAACCAAAAGCACAAATATTAATGTCAGGTATCATTAGCCTAACAGACTGTCATTGCGGGGGAAGAAAACTGTATTTAACAATTCTTGCAGTTAACAATGTGTAGGGACAGACTCCAAATGAGAATATAAAATGATAAAATGGGTTTTTTTATTTTATTATTTATGCATACAAGAGTTGGGGTATAGGGCAGAGGTGTGGGGGAGTGAAAAGATTTACCAGAGACAGAGTGGGGAGCAGACCAGGCAGACTGACTGAAATACACTGCTGAGGGGTACAGAGGGAGAGACAGGAGAGGTCTGCTCTGCCATGTGGGTCAGCTCCCTGGCTGGGGATCAGTGCAGAGGCTGCAGATAGCTTCAAAGTGCTGTGGCGTAACCCTGTGCACCACCAGAGAGGCCCTAAAATGATAAAATGTTTTGAAGGCTATGTGTAAAATGCCTCAGCACAGAGGCACGGGGAGTCAATCCAGCAACACTACCTTCGGCAACGTATCACAGAAAATAATTTAAGCTAGCCTGAGGATCTGGTTTCACTCACCTGTCCAAAATTCTGGCTGGATCCTTAACATTAATACAATAATCTTTACTTTCAAGCCACTAAAGTCAGCTACTCACAGGACACAGGCTGAATCTTATCCAAAAATTGCTTCATCTTTGGAAGTATCAATCTCCCATTTGTACCAGCTCTCCCAGTTAACTGCTTACTACACTTGGTCTTGCATTTCATTGATGCAATTTTCACTTTGATCTTTACTGCCAGCTCTATTCAGAATAGACACCAATGCCACTGCTTCTATCATTCCCTTCCTAATATCACATACTTATTTGTCTTTCTGTTGCTTCTGCCAGGCAAAATGCTGTATGAACACAATTAAATTTATCCATCAGAACTCAGCACAAAATTTACTTCAGCTTCTCTGTGGTGTCATACTGTCCTAACTCAATTAGCTGGCAAGTCCCACCTTTAACTAACCAACAGACTGCCAGATCACATTTACACCCAGCCCTCTAATATGCCATCAGAAAAAAGGTACCCATGAATGCTCATTTTCCTGGTTAGTCCTTTCCTCTACTCTTCAAGGTTACTTTAAACCTGCACCTTCCTAATTCCCATACGCAACATTCCACATCCCACCCCCACAGATGGCCATTTTCTACTTCAAATACATCAGAAGAACTCACCATAAACCCTCTGCCACCTACAGATATCAAATTTTTTCCAACTATTTTCTGGTTCTCCTAGCAGTTTGCTCCTGAAGTCTGCTATTAGAGTCATTGTTTTTTACCAGTACTCCAGGTTTATTTTCACCTCTCCCTCAAAACTAGTTTATTTCCATTCACACTTTAACAGAACCAACTCCGTAATCTTTAAAAAACAAAACACACTTACAACCCTGTCTTCTGCCACACGATGCTCCACATAGTCTCAAGAATTTTTCAAAAAATTAACCAAACACTTCACTTACTCAAGAGTACAATGTAGTGCTAATGAACAGAAGGACTCTGTTCTCATTTTGCTGCTTAGTTTCTCCAGTAGTGCCTACTCCCACTTTTCCATGGAGACTGTTCTCACCACATCACTGAATTTAGCAACATCATCATCAGATACTTCTTAGTTCTTTATCTGTCCTGTCTCTCCTTTGTACACAGTCTTCCTTTGGCTTCCACAATGCCAAACTACTCTGGTTTTCCTCCCTTCTCTCCTTCCTCTGTGAAATCCTATTCCTTGGCCAGCCCTTTAACAGTTACTCCAGGTTATACACAAGACTGGCTAGCTTTTTCTTCTCCATAAACTTCCAGAATAACCATCTTATCTATTCCTAGTTTTAATAACTCTCCTGACCTTCAGTTATGCAAACCCGACTCTCCAATGGGTTCCTTCACTGGATGACCCATAGGCATTTTAATGACAATGATGACTTCTGGACCAATTTGTCTAATTCTTCCCTAAGCAGATCAAATTGAACACATTCTAAGACAGCTTACAAAGAAAAGTAATCTTTCTAGATGTTGTACAGAAAGAATAGATAGCAACTCTACACATGGTTTCCCTTGGCAAGTTTATGACCAGCAACGTGCTTATAAATCACCTAACTGTGCCTTGTCCAGTGTCAATACCCAGTTCCAGTAAGGCATCTCAATCAAGTTAATCTAGACAAAACACTACAGAGTAAATAATTTGGGCTACCATATCCAAAATTAAGAAATTAAATTTTTCTTCTAGCTATACACTTATCTCATGAAATTATGCAGTCAAAAAAACATACTCCATATCTAATATTAAACATAGTCCACATGGCTTTTATTCTTTTCCCCCAAAAGCGAGACAGTATCATAGACTATTAAAAAGTACTAAAAAAACATTGATCAGTTACCCTTTTTCATCCCATTCCCTTGTGAGAGGCCTGTTTCTCTCTTCTCCTTTATTCCTCACATCAAATCATTTATCCAGCGATGCCAACTTACCATCTACTTTCCTAATGTGAACACTGTGTTTTATTCCCATGAGACTACTCTAGTTCAGGCCAAGTCATTTCTGTATAATAAATTTAGATTGCATGTTTCAGATGCCAAGCAAAATGACGTTATAAATTATATTCTCACAACAGCAGTTTGGTATGTCAGTTTTCTTACACAGCATTTTTGCTTAACATTTCTAGGGCTATCACTTGTTGATTAGATTAGCAACAGGATGTTCATGTGCTAATCCAGTTCCCTCAATGTTGAAGTATATATTCCGTACTACAGCTACATGATAAAAAATTAAACCTGAAAGCTTTGTGATGAGCAGTCCTGAAATACAAAAGGGGCACAAACAATTACTTTATGAACAGTCCATGCATCCATTTGATGTAATACAACAAGAATGATGACTTAACATGCAAGGTATTCACTGAATGCATAGACGTTAAATGAATAAAACATTAACAATCACCTTTAAAAGAAAAAGACAGCTGCTTAAACAAAGCATAGTGTATTCGTGTTTATGTAATACATCGAGATAGTAAAAAGAGTGAGCCCAAAATCTCCACTTTACACTTGATACTTTATAGTAAGCCTAGATTATTTTAGAAATTTAAAGGAAGACTTAAGATTAAAACAATCACTGTACCCCTCCCAAACCATTTATTATTATTATTACACATGACTACAGTACAATTTGGGGAGATTTCATTTTTTAAAAAGTCTGAGGCAGTATTTCTAATACTACATAGTCTAGCAAATTGAAAAATAAGAGCAACTAAATGTGACAACTAAGCATTAGCAAAGGAGAGAGATTCCCAAGACAAGTATGCTTACAAAAGGACTTCATACATTTTCACTACAGGCAAAGCTTTTCCCTTTTTGGATCTTTAGGCAATATCTTCCATTTGAGAAAGTGACACAGGCACCAAAAAGTATTTCTGAATTTCTTTCCCCCAAATAGAGCTCCACTAATTTTAAACATAAAGTTGATTATAAAAATATCAGTAGGGCCTCCCTGGTGGCACAATGAGTTAAGTCTCAGCACTATGAAGCTACCTGCAGCCTCTGCAGTGATCCCCAGCCACGGAGCTGACCCACACGGCGCAGCAAACCTCTCCTGTCTCGCCCTCTGCACCCCTCAGCAGTGTATTTCAGTCAATCTACCTGTTCTGCTCCCCACTCTGTCTCTGGTGAATCCTCTCACCACCCCACACCTCTGGCCTACACCCCAGTTTATATGCATAAATAAACCTTAAAAAAATATATCAGTAGACTTCAATGCAATAGGAAAAATCTCTCCACTGGACCCAAGGAATGAAAGAATGTAGTATCAGTTTTTATTAAAACAGTAACTGAAAGTGCACCATAAATGTGTGAATAGACAGTAAACAAAAGCAATTAATCCTCAAATTGTGTTCATGATCCAAAAGACTATTATTTTATATATAATTTGGAATCCAAAACCCATTTTCCCCCCACAGAAACTATGTTATTTAGGCTAAGTCAACCTATAATGTAGTCTATTATAAAATATATTCTTAATGGTATAATTTCAACAAAATTGAGACAGATTTTGAATGTTAAGTAAACAGAAAAACAGATTCCAAAGATACCTACAACTTTTAAGAGGTTTTCATATATGCAGAGAAACGGACTGCCCTAGTGTGCTACAAAAAAAGTCACTCACTTTAACAAGTACATAAAGGAGAGAAGACAAGAGTGAAAACTTTTATCTACCTACTGAGGCATCAAGGACCTGTTAATTTATTAGTCATCTGTAGCCAGTCCATTGCTCTGGGTTACATTGTGTTCAAGACAGGACAAGTACAAAGCAGAAGAAAACTCCCCTAGTTTAGGAATTCTATGATGTACTTGAAAAAGAAAGATGAGGGGAAAAACAAAATCAAGAGATACTCTTAAGTTTTGCTGTGAGCTGCAGGAAAATGAGGCAGTGGCCAAAATGGAAAGTGGAGACAAGAGGATTTTATTACGATGGTAAAAATGGTAGGTGTAAAAAATTTCTAGGTGTAAACCCTAGAAATTGAAAAATCAATGTAGAAGGGAAAAAACAGAAGCAGTGGAGTTAATGCACTACACAGAGACAGAGTATGGGATTTGAGAGGAAAGTGGAGAGCCCGGCTTAGCACCCTCTACAATAGCCATCTTCAATAAAAGGAGCTAGCGGGTAGTTCTACTAACTTGTGAATGTTCTATCCCAACAGTGTCTATATTCTCAATTTAAAATCCTGGGTGATCAACTGAGAATAAGGAGATGATGTGAAATCTGCCAATGACAGTGGAAGAATAAATGAAGTAGTGAAGTGTATGATGGTCAGGCTATATAAGTGTCTCATTCAGGCTAATGTTGACAAATTTACAAACAAATCTGTTTCTTAGCTGCAGAGGTGCAAGTATATAATTGAATTTCATTACATTTGAGGTTTCCCAAACAAGAATAGAGTGGTAAGATCATGGTGCCAAATACTGTCATAGTTCTCTATATGTAATATCTCAACGCTATCAGATTTGTACTTCCAGTGGCAGTATCCCCACTTTACAAAGGAAGAAGCAGGCACATAAGTAGGTCATATAGCAAGTCCAACATCCACGATTAAAACTCAGGCAGCCTGGCTCAAGTCAGACTAAAATGACCCTTGCAATGGAGCAGATTATGATCACTGATCCTATTTTAGCTGGACAAGGGCAGAAGTGCTAACATGAGGGTAAGGCCAGTATGCATCAAAATGGGGGAGGGACTATGGATCAAATGGATTACAGCTCTCATTAGAATTATAATCAGAGGGAAGGTAAAGTGACATATTAAACATAGATTATTGGAGCATCTGAACAACAGCTACTGGTAATGATAAGAGCTAACTACTAGTCATGAGACTGAATTGCAGTAAAACAGAAGGAAAGATCACCGGATGAGAGACTTAGAAACAGAAGACAAAGATAACGTCCACAAATATTCTGACTGTGATCTTGGGGAAGTTACTACTCAGGTTTTCATTACAAAACAGACTTACACATACATATTTTTCACAATTCTGGTATATTTTAATGCAAATCAATCACATGCTGCAAAGCTCAGGATCACTGATCATTTTCACATTTTTAACCTAAATAGCTAAGAGCAGATATAGCAGGAAAAAGGAGAATGGAACGTGAGAGCTGTAACAACTTAAGTCCATGGTTACTATCTCTACTTCCTGTCTTCCATTCATTCCTACTCCCTGAAATTATTTTTGTCTCTTCGATTCTTCCTACAAAAAGGTTGCTCCTTGACTGACCTTTTCACCATTTCAATCTAACAATTCAATGATAGACTGAGTCCTAGGTTCTATCCTATTACCTAGCAACATTTTCAGAAAGGTTCCTCAACTCTAGTAGCACAGAAGTTAATTACATACAACAGACAATTTAGGCATGAGGGTTTAGTTTTTTCAAGGAATGAGCACTGAAAAAGACTGCTAGATGCTCTCATTCAGTCTCATGGATTGAAGTCAGGCATATATACTATTTGACTACTTTCCTGTCTCTACCTCCAAACTTTTCTCTGGAATTGAGATTCATAACAAATTTTCTCATCTCCACTTGAATGTTAATTGCCATCTTGATCTGTCTTACATTACCACTCCGACCTCCAAGCTAGCTTCTCTCCCACCCCTCAATGTCTAGGGAAAGAACACAAAAATTCACATAATTTATACAACCAAATTCCAGGTTTAATACTGACTTCTCAATTTACCCCACTCCAACCAATCAAAAAATGATCTCAACTCTACAACTCTCAATCATACCCCAAGTCCACCCACTTCAAATCCACCCACTTCACACATATTCTCCACTCCTATTTCTTTGGTCAAAGTCCTAACTGGTTAAGATTACTGCACAAGTCTCCTAAATGGTCTCCCTGCATTCACTCTTGCTCATTTTTCTACTCCATCTGTACTAAGCAAGTGACTTTTTAAGTTATAAAAGAAATACTTTTTCTCCCCCAACTTGAAAGCACCCAAGGGCATCCAATTTTACCTTAAAAAACCCGTTTACTTCAAAGTCTTATAAACTCTGGCTCCTTGCTTAATTCTCTAATCTTTTACCCCTCCTTCACCTCAACCTATTAGGATCAGCAATACTGACCATTTTTTGATTGCCCAAACACATTCTTTAGGATCTTTCCCCACAGAAAAAAAATCTCCTCATCTCAAAATGCTTACTATTATTCAGATTTAGTTTGTCACCTGATTCAAAAAGGTTTTCTGTGACCAGTCAATTTAAAAGCAGCTACCCACTCATGCACTATCACATTATCTCATCTTATTTCAACTCAGTATGTATTACTTACCTTTATCTGGTTTTAAAAATATTTTTCATTAATTTATTTTACTAGAATTTATGTACAATAACAGCAAGAACTGTCATTTAGTTAAGTACTCAAAACATATTAAATAAATCAACATGCAAAACTGAGGGGTTACTGATTTGATAGCTCATCGAAATAATGTATTCAACTCATTCAAAAGATTGTTATTAAATGCCTGTGTTAGGTACAGACAGCAAACATCTGACAGAAACCGTACCAGATTTCCCAGGTACTTCTTTCTTTTGTCCTACCAATATGACAAGAAACCTTCATTTCACCTCTGTGATATAGCATTTTAATATCTACTACTTACTGTTTTAATAATCTAGGAAACTTCTATAAATAAGGTACAATCTTCAGCATTACTGTATTAAAAAATAAACCACAAAAAACTCATAAATGATAACTAGCAAATACTGTATGCAAAGCAAAGGCTAGAACAATTTAGTTTACAGCACAATTGCCAATATTATATAAACCACAAACTGAGGTGATTCTTTGCAGATTACAGTACACTAAATATGATGTTTACAGTAACTAAAACTACTGTAGCTTTAGGATTCTTTTTCAAAATCCTCCAATGTATACACACAGCTTTGATGTCACATATAGTACTCTCATTTTAATGTGTTCATTTTAATCTCATCTCAAACTTTACTGGTAGTTTTTTGTCAGTCATTCACAAAAGAAAGCTGCTTTATTGTGGATTTCATAAGCAAGAGAGGGAGAGAACTTTTTCAACAGGTTCCATCACTGGCAGTTGCCATTATGACTCCAACTTTGCTTTGACATTGGTAGCTTTTGGGTGTTTTTTGTTTCCCCTTCAATAATTCAAATCGCTTGTGGCAAGTGCTTGTAGACTGAAGGATTAAATCTGTATACCACATACTCTTTTCTCATCATTTTCAGTGAATAACAAAATCTGTATTGTATTGCAATTACCTTAATTTCCGTTCTTTAATTCACCTGTTCTTAATTAATGGGCTAATACCAAAACAAAAAACTAAGTGACTATGGATCTGAGCTTAAAACTATGCACATTCCATTTCCCTTTAAATGACCATCACAGTACCAAAACCAGAATTATAAACAATTTTAAATGAACAGTCATCTCTTAGATATCTCAAAATACCTAATAAACCAGTTCCATTTTTAACATGTTTTACAGTAAACCAGCTACTCAAAACAGAACATAAGAACATTATTCTTTTAGTCAGTCTCCCCCTCCCAAACATATCACCTTCTCATTTTGTTCTGATATTGTTTGAATTTTTCATAAGCGATGTAATACTACTAGAATATCTAAAAAATCCGTATTTTTACAACAGTTAACACTAAAGATAGTGCATGGTTAATGGTCCAGTGAATGATACAAATGTATAATAAATGTTGAAAAAGTTTCACTTGTTAAAAAAGGGTGGGATGAGGGGAGAACTTACAAAATTCAAAAACTAGAGCAAATACAAATACCTTAAAAACAAATCCTCTTGCCTTTTCCAGTTTGTACAATCCCTACTCTATCTACAGTCAGTAAACTCCAACTAGGTCAGTTAAGACTCCCAGAAGCCAGCCGCCCCCCTCCAGGCCCCGCCCCCACCAGCTGTGGTGCTGTCGGCAGTGGTGACACCAATTCCACGCCCAGCAGGACAGATTTCCACATGGGGTGGCAGGTCTCTCCCGCTGCTCCCCTCAGCCATGTGTTTCTGTCGATCTGCCCGTTCTGCACTCCGCTTTCTCTGGTGAACCCTCTCCCCGCCCCACACCTCTGGTCTGTACCCCAGCTTGTATGCATAAATAAATCAATAAAAAAAGAGACTCCCAGAAGACCCGCACCATGCCTAACATGCATGTCCCGGTGCTCCCATCCCATCAGACAAAGCTCACTGAACATTTACTTGTTCAACAAATGAATCACTCTCCTGATTCCCCTCATCTCCCAGACCTTTCTTTGCCCATTTCTGCTCTTGATGATTTGCTTTAGGTATATAAATAGCAACAAAGTTATATTTATATAAATAGCAATAAAAAAGTTGAAGTCAGTGTGTAACAATGAACTTTCACAAAATATACTTCCAGAAATACATTTATAGCTCATATAACAATACATTCCCTTGGAAATAAACTGGAAAACAGCAAATACAGCTATGAATCTATACAAACACAATATTAGCTTCAAGATATGTATACATAAGGTGCCTAAAGAACTATACAAATCTCAATATAAGTATTTCAGCGAAGGCTTTGGAAAGTCACAACATAACCTCAATATTCACAGAGCTACTTACAAATACACCCCTTTAGGTTTCAATAATCCTGGAATAAATTCTGAATATCATAGGCTGGTTAAGTTTCTGCAGCACCAACATTTATAACCACAAAGAACCAAAATCAGAAAAACACTTTATGCAAAGTTTTGTCTGAAAATATTAGTGGCATTTTCACTTTCATTCTTTCACTTACATGTACACACTAAGCAGTAAAGGAATTTTCAAGTATTTGATTTCTCTTAATAATATCAATGCATAGGGTGCTGTCAATTCTGACAGCACTGAAAAGTTTCTCAAACATAACTGCTATTTTCTGCACCTTGATGAATTCATCAGACTATACATATAACACTTTGAATTCAAACCATTTTGTGCTACAATTCCAAAAAGGTTGGGAGAATCTGTTTCCTAAAGAATTAAAGATGTAGAAAACTTCAGAACAGGTATACATCACAACTTCAATCAACGGTATTCTCTGATTAACAACTGACTCCACTTATTGACCATCAAATAAAATACCATCTAATCCTCACATCTCTGCAAGGCAGGTATTGTTCCCATCGGCAGAGAATGCAACTAAGAAATTAATTTGTCCAAAAACACAGTAAGTTACAGAGAACAAATGGACTGGAGTCTATGGCCCCTTATCGCCACCTAAAAACAATCAACTATTTAAAAAATATATAAACGGCCAGAAAGTTTCTGGTTTTAATTTAGTCTTAGCACGATCTTAACAGTGTATAGAACCAAAGTTCCAGAACATAAGCAGTAAATTTATACTCAAAGCATTTTTCAGATTCTTGGCATAAAGTTGTAGTGATTTCAACACAGTGGCTCTTTTTGCAGTCACAAATACAGACGATAGCATGAGAATTTACCACGTGGACTTTTGAAGTAGGGTTTAACTGCAGAAGAGATTCAAAGTTTTTATTTTTTCGCCTTTGAAAAGCTATCAACTTGGGGGTGGGAGTGGCGGTGAAGATGCAAAATTCCGACTCCTACAATTCCAAGACTTCTAACAGAGGATCCGCTAATCTGGAGTAGTTTCAATAGGGATTTGAAAGGCTGTACCGCAAAAATCTTCACCACTAAAGCGGTCTCAAGGTGCCATCTATACAGGCGTGTGGGTTCGGTGGCGGGAAGACTGCAACTAAACAATTCAAGATTCGTGCAACTAAAAGGGTTAACAACAATTCGGGGCGGGGGGGGGGAAGGAGGCAAAGAATTCATTTTTTACCAATCTCAACCACTCACTATTGGGTAGACGGAATCTGATACTTTCTTTTAAGGTTCATTATCGCCGGTTACTACCTTCTAGACCTTAGCGCCTGACCAGGTCCACAGGGACAGGGGCGATGCCTACATATCCTCCCCCAGCTGTGCAATACATCAGAGAGGCCGGCTCCACCGGCGAGGCAGTCCAGATCTCCCCTCCCCCTCTGGCCAGGCCACCAAGAGATCCCAGGCCTAGGCCCCCCCAATCCCCGCGGGCGTAAGCTCCACACCATTTGCCCCCAGACATTCGGCGTCCCGCCATCGCTTCCTCTTTCTCCTGCCACAAAGCCCGCGGCCAACTCCATAGGGTCGGGTCGGGCGCACGCCGCCGGGATCCCAGGACCCCAGGCCCTACCCGCACCCAAAGTCCACAGGCCTCATCCAGAGCCCCAGGCCCAAGCCGCGCACTCGCCGTATCCTCTCGGGTGCGCCCGGGGCTCTTCCAGCTCCGGCAAGCCGCCAGGCCCGCCTCGAGGCTGAGGCCCCAACCCAACGTGCAGCCCCGCCGCGCCACCCCCAGCCCAGGCCCCGCGGGCCCCTAGCGCTCTGGCCCGCGCGCAGCCGCCCTCGCCCCGCCCGGGGCCCCGCGCTCCCCGCCGCTCGCACCGTCTCCTCCGGGTCGATGTCGATCTTGAAGGTCTGCTGCTGGAGGGTCTTCAGGGTGACCTGCATGGTGCCGCCGCGCAGCTCCGCAGTCGGGCCTGCTCCGGGTGCTGGCCGCTGGGCGGGGTCTGTGGCCTGGCGGAGCCCTGGGGTCGCCCGCGCTCCTCGCGCTCTCTGGAGGAAGGCGGTGGGGGTGGGGGCTTGTCACATTCGCCCCACGTTACGGCCTCGCCCCCAGCCCTCGTCTCGGACCGCGCCGCTGCCTCCGCGACTGCGGCCTTCCCAGCGAGCTCGGGCCGCCGTGCTTCCTCGCGCGCCCGGCGCCAGCCAGAGTCTGCAGAAGGCGCGAGGGGTTCTGCGAGACCAGCAGAAAATCCGCTAGCTCACCACAGGCTGGTGGCCGCCATCATCGTGACTTGCCGAGACGCGCCCCCTCCCCCACCCGAAAAACCTGAAGGATGGAGCCGGGCTAGCCAAGCGCGCAGGCGTAGGGTGCGGTGGCACTGTGCGCAGGCGCGGTCGAGAACTCCGCCCCGGAATTGGGACCGGGCTGACTGCGGCTCTGGAACGTCGGCGACCTGGAGCCGGCGTGCGCAGGCGCAGTGGGTGGGCGTCGCGGGGGCTCCTGGGGCTGCCTCGTTGCGTCTGCAGCCCTGGGTGTTCTCCCGCCGGCGGCCGTTCGGCCTACGTCCATGCTCCGCCCAGCTGCTGGCGTTGCGCAAGCCGTAACCTGGGTAGCGCTACGTGGAGATCCTAAGTGGATGTTGAGCCCTGGAGCCCGGGTGCTGGAGGGCGGTAGGTCGGGGCGGGTTTTAGGAGAAAGGATGGTGGTAACCGCCGTAAGGAGCTGGCGCTTTCTGTGGGGCTGAGCCTTTGTGGTGGCGATTGATTCTTTAATCCTGAGCGCACAGGCTCCAGCGCTGGACTCCCTGGGCGAACCTTGGAGCAACTGAGAAGGTCACGTTATATCACTCCTCAGTTTTACGATTATCCGACTCATTTTTACTCACTTTTGGAGAGGTGGAAATTCTTAGAACGGGCTGTGTGGCCCCTGCCTCTCACTGCCTCTCTGTTGGCTTGCCTTTGGCGCCTTTGTGGATACCAGACACATGTCCCTGCCTGAGGGCCTGCCTCTACTTTTGCTTTCCTGCTCCCCAAGGCTTCTCTCCCAAGACACCGGGTGGCCCGCTGTCTCTCCTCTTTCACATCTGTACTCAGATGACATGTAGGTGCCCAGCTATTCTGTGTCATAGGGCCCTGCGGCACAAATGTCTTAAAGTAGTTGTCATGTAAAGCAATGTTAGTTAGACCTCAGCTGTGGGGCTCTTTGCTAAGTACCTCCCTGGGACAGCTTCCTCATTGGTTACAATGTCACGGCGTAGTTTTCGGTGGATTCTAAGAGTTCAGATACAATTCTTCCATAGAGCTTGCTGACCTCCCTCCCTCTCCACTAACCTGGTATTTCCCATTCCCAGCACCTATTTCCCTGTATTGTTTGTCAATATCTAACCCTCTGCACCCTGTCTTCCTGTATTTTCCCTGTTAGTCACCAGGTGATCTCATCCCCTCCCTTGTTTTGAAATAACTCCAGCCTGAACCTGTTCCCTTAGCCAAAGCCAGACTTAGCCAACTGCCTACACAGTATTTTCGCTTGAAATATAAGAAGGCTCTGAAACTAAACAAGGCCAAACAGAAGCATTGATTTCCCTCTCAGTCCCACTCTCAGAACTCTGAAACTTGCTCTTCTCCTATTTCCCCCCACACCCATTTTAGTTCAGGGTACTACCATCTACCCAGCTGCTCAGACCAAAAATCTAGTCATCACTGATGAACCTCTTCCCTGCCTCCCCTACAGCTGCCACATCTAATTCATTATCAGTTCCTGTCACCTTTATTCTCCAAACCATAACGCAAGCTGCTTCTCAACATTTCTACTTCTGCATTTCTAGGCTAATCCATCATTATCCTTCCCTTGCCTCCCACTGGCCCGACTACTTCCACTCCCCCCACACACACAACAGCCTCCCCAGCAGTGTTCTTTTTCAACCATAAATCAAATCATGTCACATCTATTCTTAATACTTAATTACACTTTGGAATAAAATTCAAATTCTTTGCCTGGCTTTGGAGAATTCACAGGCTCTGACTTCTGCCAAATTCTCTGGCCTCATGGCTTTCCCTCTTACTCCCTGGCAATCACTGTTGTTCCTCTGCACCACCTTCCTTTCATCCCTGCAACTGGCTAAACTGGTTCTAGGCTCAGGGCCTTTGAGTGTACTTTAATTTGAAAGGCTGTCTTCCCAGATCTTTAAATGGTGAACTCCTTTTCATCCTCAGGTTCCAAGTCAAGTTTTACTTCTTTGGAGAGGACTTCTAAATATATAACCCTTTACTCTAAACAAGGCACTATTCCAGACACTTTATGTGGATAACCTCATTTTAGTGTCTCAAAACCATAGTATGGGTACAACATTAGATGTTGGTTTAAGTTATTTCATGAATCAACCTGAAATGATTAAATTACTATTTTAACTTGTTTATTGTCTGTCTCACATTACTACTCACTCCCCATGTCTGCTTTTTGGGGAGAAACTCATCCTTTTATCCACAACTCTTCTCCCAACACCTGAAATTGCCTGGAACACAGAAGGTGCTGAGTCACCTACCTTGACTGATCCCAACTCACTTGTAAGCTCCATGAGACACGGTGTTGTGTCAGTCTTGTTCACAATGGTATCTCCAGAGTCTAGCAATGTGGATGCTTAATATACAGTTAAGTCGGGCCTCCCTGGTGGCACAAGGGGTTCAGTCTCAGCACTATGAAGCTATAAGCTGCGAGTTCAATCCCCAGCCAGGAGCCAACCCAATTAAGTTCACTCCCTGCCAGGGAGCTGACCCATATGGCGTAGCAGACCTCTCCGGCCTCACCTGCTGCTCCCCTCAGCAGTGTATCTCAGTAGATATGCCTGTTCTGTTCCCCACTCTGTCTCTGGCAAATCCTCTCACCATCCCACATCTCTGGCCTACACCCCAGTTCTTGTATGCATAAATAAATAAATCTTAAAAAAACTGACTACAGTTGCGTGAAAACAGTTTAAGAACTGGGCTATACTATATAGAGTTATAAAATTAAAACTTATCCTGCTTCACTGTTATCTGCAGGAAAAAACGGAGATGAGAGCTGTCTGTCCACGTATTAGCATATATTAAAAAGAAACCTTTTTACTAATGGCAAAAAAAAGAAACTTAACATATAGAAAAGGATTAATGGAAAATAAAATCCCTGGGCCTCCCTGGTGGCTCAGGGGTTAAAGACACTGTGCTATCAAACTATCACCAGCCACTGCAACATGAGTTCGATCCCCTGCCACAGAGCTAGCCCACATGGCGCAGACCTCTCCTGTCTTGCCCACTGCTCCCCTTGGCAGTGTATTTCAGTAGATCTGCTCCCCACTCTGTCTCTGGTGAATTCTTTCCTCCTCCCCCCAAACCTCTGGGCTACATCCCAGCTCTTGTATGCATAAATAAACAAAATAAATCTTAAAAAAAAGACAAAGCTCTGTTTATTTTGCTGATTCATGTCTTTAAGCACCAGGAAGAACGCCTGGGACAGAAAAAGAGCTCAATTAACAATAAAGGAAATCTTAGCCACACATCAAAAAAAAAAAAAATTGAAAAAAGTGATGCCATGCGTTAAAATTAACAATTAAGACTTAATAACCTCTAATGATATCAAAAGTGTGTGATAATGATGTTTCCTTAGTGTGATGATGAGTTTACAGTTTGTTGCAACCTTTTGGAAAACCACATAGCCATATGAAGTTAAGGTGGTTTTTCTAGAATTTCAACTCTTGTATACACTGCATGAATACCTTTAAAACTACTTTCCTCGGGCCTCCCCGGTGGCGCAGCGGTTGAGCAC
>PVIJ01000566.1:40646-85485 GCA_004024925.1 Scalopus aquaticus
GACGCCCGGCTGGGGAGAGTCCCACATGGTGCGGCAGACCTCTCCTGCCTCGCCCGCTGCTCCCCTCAGCAGTGTACTTCTGATCTGCCTGTTCTGCTCCCCACTCTGTCTCTGGTGAACCCTCTCGCCGCCCCACGCCTCTGGCCTGTACCCCCGCTTGTATGTATAAATAAAATAAAAATCTTAAAAAAAAAAAAAAAAAACTACTTTCCTCCACTTAGCTACCCAACTATGATTTGAAAAGTTGATTTAATGGTGCAGTTAACCAGTCACTGGGGGGAAGGCTTGGTATTCACATGTTTTATGTTTAAACAGTATCATTTACACAACCCAGCATTCTTTTTTCTCATTTGAACTGATTTTCTCATTAGATTTGCAAGAGAGAGTAGAAAAATTGTTAACAATAAATTGTGAAATAGATCTTTTGCTAAAGTTCAATATGCTAAGTAGTTTAGGTTGTTTTTTTGTTTTCCCAGCTCAACATTTTTTTTATTATTATTCAATAGGTTTTTCTTCATTTCCAGCTAAAGCTGATTTTTTTTTTTAAGATTTATTTATGCATACAAGAGCTGGAGTGTAGGCCAGAAGTATGGGGGGGAGGGTTAGAGGATTCACCAGAGACAGTGGGGACCAGAACAGGCAAATTGACTGAAATACATTGCTGAGGGGAGTGGTGGGCAAGGCAAGATAGGTCTGCTGCGCTATGTGGGGTGGCTCCCTGGCTGGGCATTAAATTCGTGCTGCAGTGGCTGCGGATAGCTTCATAGTGCTGAGGCTTAGCCCCTTGCGCCCCCGGGGAGGCCTTAAAGCTGATTTTAATACATGATTTATTTCAGGTATATCTGACTTGTCTTTTGAACAAAAATTCATAGCCAGCTTTTTGTTGCAATCACATTTCTTTGTGAGTTTATTATCATTTATTCCCCAGTATTTTGGGGAAGAGAGTATATGCTAGGTTCTATATTGAATGAGCCCCTGAATCTCTGCCCTCAAGAGATTAGAAGAAGAAAAGTAAATAAAGGATTTGTATTATGTGCTGGGATTGAGGCATGTTTCAGGAAGGCAGTGAGGATGGCTGGACTTTAAGTGGGGTGGAAGATGGACATGGAGACTCAGCTTGTGGGCAGCTTTCCCTCTGTCTTTCACAACTGGTTCTCTATTCCACATACGGGTCAAAAGATCTAAAAATTGTATTAGAATTGAAATATTATCTTCTTATCGAGGACATTATGAATGAGTTGATACAATTATGTGGGCTTCTCTAAAGAAATCTTGGAGCATTAAAAACTTTTCTAACTTTCAATGGAAAGTATAGGTTGGTCTTTTTTTCACAGACCCATGTTTATCACTTATGATTCTACAACACATGCCTGTCTGTGTTTTGTAGAGCTATTACACTATGTATTAATTAAGAAGAGCCCCAGGACTCAACATGTTTGAAGTTTAGATAGCAATTGTTCCACTGGTACATCTTGTCTTGCATATTCATTGTTGAGTGAAATTGGTTTTAGAATTTTTAGTTCCCATTGGTATTCCTAGTCTATTTCATTCCTTCTTGGCTTTCTTCACTGCCAGATCTGAATTATAAAGTAGATATAGCCCATATTGTAGTTTACATAAAAATAAAATTAAAATACAAGAGAGCTGTGAATGGGGTGTGCTGCTAAACATAGTAAAAACTGCACCCTTTATTCTTCCATATAGCTTTCATGACAAAACCAGTAGCTCTTATATAGGAATGTAAGAATAAAGAAGTCTCTGCTGGTCAGAGGATAGATTTTTAGCAGAGGGAAATAATTTGATTATACTGTTGCCTTATATGACATTTTAAAAAGTCATTATATTCAAGTGCTTGTCAAAAATGATTTTAAGTCACTTAAAGATACATAGCCTCTCAAGTTGGCGTAGTAAGGCAGGAAAGAGACTCCGTTTAATTTAAGATCTGATGGCGAAATAAAGCATTAGTTAGTAATCTTTAATAGGGAGAACTGTTAGCAGTAGATCAGTTGGTTAGCTATTTAGAAACTGTTGTGGGTTGAAGTATATTGCCCCAAAAGTAGGTTGAGATCCTAACCCCACTACCTGTGAATGTGACTTCAATGGAAGTAGATTCTTTGTAGATACAAAGTTAAGGTGATGTCACACAGGCTCTTGCTAAGCCAGCACTCAGCAAGGGGAAGGCCATGTTCACCTTGAGTTTCTCCTTGAGCTGGAGATAAACTGAGGCCTCTAGGCCCAGCTGTGGGAACTGAACATAACAGCAGTCAAGGAGATTAAAGGCGGTGATGGTAGGGAAGCCTTTATAAACTCATTCATGTTCCTTCACTGAACTCTTTCCAGAAAATCCAAATCTGCCTCATATGTGAACTGGAGATAAAGTTCAATGGGAAGCACAAGGTCTCTGTTGCTCAGAAGAGACTTCTGCCTAAATCAACTGGAAAATGCTCTACAAAAAGAAAAGCTTTCCAGGAGCTGCCACAGCTACATCAAGCTGTGGAGCTTGATGTGCCCCTGGAGGACTCTCTTCCCAAGTGAAACTGTGGATCAGAGAGTCTCTGTGAAACCTGACGGCAGCCGGCTCATGAAGGTCCATTGGGGTAAAGCCCAGCAGAACATGGAACACAGGTTGACGCTTTTTATGGTGGTTCTAAGAAGCTCACAGGCAAAGATGTTAATTCCGAATTCCCCAGAGTTTTTGGTTATAAACAAATATGACTAAATAAAATGTCATTCAAAAAAGAAAAAAAAATTGAGATCATGCTGTTTGAGAGTGGCCCCTAATCTGGCGACTGGTGTCCTGATAGGAAGAGGGCATCTGGGTGCAGACACAGGGAAGGATGCCATGTGGCGATAGAGGCAGGGTTGGGAGCGCTGCGGCCAGGAGCCAAGAACCCCCAAAAACGTTTGCAACCCCAATAAGTTAGGAAAAGATAAGGAAGCATCCTCCCCCACAGCCTTCAAAGACAGCCTGGCCCTGCCGACAACGGGATTTCTGATTTTTAACCTCCAGAACTGTGAGACAATACATTTTAAGTGACCTAGTTTGTGGTAATTCATTCTGGCAGCTTTAGGAAACTAACATAAAAACCTTGATGTATACCGATATAAATTCCAGAGGAGAGATTAGCAAATATAAAAAGTCAGACTAAAGAAACAAGACATGGACATCTTTTGTCAAATTCCTGATCAGCAGCAAATATCCATGCTTAAAACATTCCCATAATACAATTTACTATGTAAAGATTTCATTATCTTATCATGTGATAATGTAAACACAATAAAAAGTGTATAACCAGCTGAAAAACATTTCCAATGTCTTTAATATATAAATTACTCACACCAATTAAAAAGGAAAGCATTAGGATCCCATTCAGCAAAAGGCAAAAGGCTTCCACAGAAAAATCACGGAAAAAGTACACTTAGCCAATGAATAATAATGTGGGCAATGTTTTCATATGTTCAGGTCTTTTTCTAAATGCCTATTAGTGTTAACTTCAGTAATGAGGTGACTGGTTAAATTCATCTTTTTGTGTTTCAGTTTCCTCCTCCTATGCACATCTAAGAATCTCTCCACAAAGAATGCAAAGAAGTGAGGAGGTTGGTCATAGACATTACCTATTTTAAACTTAATAGACCCAACAAGAAGTCTCTCCAAATCTAACCTCAGTATTTGTCTGAGAGCACCGCTGTCCCTGTCCCCACCAACACCCCACAGGTTCAGCAGATCCCCACCCCCATCTGATGAGCAAATTACACCTGCTTCTTAGAAATTCAAACCCTATTGACCTTGATTTTTTTTAAAGGTTTATTTATTTTTGCATACAAGCTGGGATGGAGGCCAGAGGTGTGGGGTGGTGAGAGGGTTCACCAGAGACAGAGACAGTGGGGAGCACAAGGGGCAGATTGACTGAAATACACTGCTGAGGGGAGCAGCGGGCGAAGCAGGAAAGGTCTGTTATATCGTGTGGGAATCTCCCTGGCCAGGCATCGAACTCGAGCTACAGCCACCCACAGCTCCACAGCGCTGGGCTTAACCCATTGCACCACCAGGGAGACCCCCTATTGACCTTTAAAGGTCAGTTTCCACTTTCTCTTTGAGATCTACTTCAACTGCTCAGTAAATCATTTTTCCTTCCCCCCAACCACCTCAGCATTAGATCCACTCGATCAACAAATACTTACTGATTGTTTACTATGTATGCTAGTCATTGCAGATAAAACAAAGAATAAACTAGGCAAAAACATCTACCTTTATGGAGCTTACATTCTAAGGGGGAAAGAAGACAATGAAAATAAGATTAAATTCATGATATGATACAGTGATAAGTGGCAAGAAAATTAGGAAGAGTTGTGGGTAGGGACAGGAACAGAAACTTTAGAGCTAATGTTTGAGGAAAACTCTAGGGAAAGATCATCTCTGCTTTTTTTTTTTTTTTTTTTTTACATACAAGCTGGGGTACAGGCCAGAGGCGTGGGGCGGTGAGAGGGTTCACCAGAGACAGAGTGGGGAGCAGAACAGGCAGATGAGAAGTACACTGCTGAGGGGAGCAGCGGGTGAGGCAGGAGAGGTCTGCCCCACCATGTGGGATTCTCCCCAGCCGGGCGTCGAACTCGCGTCGCCACTGCCGACAGCTCCACCGGGGAGGCCCCATCTCTGCCGTTTTTTACAGCGTTACAGCATTTATCGCTTTTTATTCTATGCATTCACTTTAATGTTTTATTGTGATGAAATCTACGTAACATAAAATTTACCATTTTTAATGTACGACTGAGTTGCATTAAGTACATTCACACTGTTGTGCACCCATCCTTATTATACATCTCCAGAACTTCTTCCTCATCTTTCTCAAACTGATAATCCCTACCCAAGAAACTGTAACTCCTCCTTCTCCACACCCATCCCTCCTTCAGCCTCTGATAACCATTGCTTTTTTCTGTCCCTATGAATTTAATTAGGTACTTCATATAAATGGAATCATAGATTTATTCTTTTGTGTCTGGTTGATTTGATTTAGCATAATTTCTTCAAGATTCATCCATGTGGTAGCATATCAGAATTTCCTTCCTTTTTAAGTCTGAATAACTTTCCATTGTATATAAAATATATCTTGTTTATTTATTCATCTGTTGATGATCATTTGGGTTGTTTCTACCTCTTGGCTATTGCTAATAATGCTCCTAATGACGTGGTTGTACAAATATCTGTTCCAGTCTCACCTTTCAGTTCTTTTGGGTATTGATCACAAGTGGAGTCGCTGAATCAAATGGTAATTTTATATTTAAATTTTTGAGGAACTCTCACACTGTTTTCATAGTGGCGGCACCATTTTAAACCCCTACCAGCAATGTACAAGACTTCCCGTTTCTTCGTATTCTCATAACACTGTTAATTTCTTGATAACAATCATCCTAATGGGAGTAAGTGGTATCACATTATGGTTTTGATTGGATTTCCTGAATGACAGATATGCTGAACATCTTTTCATGTGCTTATGGGGCTTTGGTAAGGAGATAAGTCTATTCAAGTCCTTTGCCCATTTTTCCATTGGGTTGTTTTGTTGTTGATTAGTTCTAGGCTATATATTTTGGATGTCAGTCTCTCTTTTTTTTTTAAAGATTTATTTATGCATACAAGCTGGGGTACAAGCCAGAGGTGTGGGGTGGCGAGAGGATTCACCAGAGACAAAGTGGGGAGCAGAACAGGCAGATCGATAGAAATACACTGCTGAGGGGAGCAGCAGGAGAGGCAGAAGAGGTCTGCTGCACAATATGGGAATCTCCCCGGCTGGGCTTCGAACTCATGTCGCCGCTGCCGACAGCTCCACAGCGCAGCACTCAACCGATGCACCACCGGGGAGGCCCCGGATGTCAATCTCTTATCAGATACGTGATTTGCAAATATTTTATTCCACTGTGTGAATTGCCTTTTTATTCTATTGATAGTGTCTGTCTTAGAGTATCTGGGCTACAATAACAAAATACCATAGACTGGCTTATAAACAACAGAAATTTCTTTCTCACAGTTCTGGAGGCTGTGAAGTCCAAGATCAAGGTGCCAGCAGATTCAATGTCTGGCGAGGGGTCACTGCCTGGCTCATAGATGGCCATCTCTTTGCGGTGTCCTCACAAGGCAGGTGGGATAAGGAATCTCTGGGCACTGATCTCCTTCATGAGGGCTCCATTTTCATGACCTAGTCACCTCCCAAATGCTCTGCCTCCCAATACCATCATCTTGGTGGTTAGGATTTCAACATATAAATTTCTAGGGAACACAGACTTTCATACCACAGCAATGTCCTTTGGCATAAAAAAAAATTCTTTGATTTTCAAGAAGTCATTTTTGTCTATTTTTTAAAAAATCTGTACTTTTGTCTTTTGTTGTCATATCCAGAAATCATTGTTAATCCAATGTAATAAAACTCTCCTCTATGCTTTCTTCTAAAAATTTTATAGTTTAAGACCTTATGTTTAGGTTCTTGATCCATTCTAAGTTAATTTGTATATGGCATTGGGTAAGAATCCAATTTCATTCTTTTGCATTTTAGGTATCCTTTTTATTATATTTGATAATTTTGCATATTATAAAGTCCCCTGAGGGCAGCACTAGGTCCTGTGATTCTTTTTTTTTTTAAAGATTTATTTATTTAAGCATACAAGATGGCGTGGAGGCCAGAGGTGTTGGAGGGGTGAGAGGATTCACCAGAGACACAGTGGGAAGCAGAACAGGCAGAATGACTGAAATACACTGCTGAGGAGAACAGCAGGTAAGACAGAAGAAGTCTGCTGCGCCATGTGGGAAACTCCCTGGCAGGGGATGGAACTCCTGCTGCAGTGGCTGTGGATAGCTTCATAAGCTGAGGCTTAACCCCTTGAGCTACCAGGGAGGCTCAGTCCTGTGATTCTTTGTATCCTTACAGTACCATGCATAAAACCAGAGCTCAATGAACTTAAAAAATATGTGCTTCATGGGGCCATTGAATTGAATTGTTTGTGTATTGGATATTGAAGGACCCAGACCATGATAGACATTTTTTAAATGTTTATTGGATTAAGGAATTGAATATATTCTTATTCCGAGAGCTTTCATTGTCAAAGGAAAAGTTATTTTCAATTAAGTGCCATTATATTACATAATACATATATGGAAAAAGAGAAAGACATACTGAATGGCACACAGCCATTTTCTTTTTCTTTCTTTCTTTCTTTTTTTTACATAGGCATTTTCAAAACAAATACTAGCTTTCCATTTTGATGATGGTGAATTAAAACTAGAAATTCAGGCCTCCCTGGTGGTGCAAGGGATAAGTCTCAGTCAGCACTATGAAGCTATCAGCAGCTACTGCAGCAGGAGTTCGATCGCCTGCCGGGGACCTTCCCACATGGCGCAGCAGACCTCTCCTGTCTTGCCCACTGTTCACCTCAGCAGTATATTTAGTAAATCTGCCTGTTCTGCTCCCCACTCTGTCTCCAGTGAATCCTCTCACCCCCCCACCTCTTGCCTACACCCCAGCTCTTATATGCATAAATAAATCTTTAAAATATATATATAAAACTAGGAATTTACCATTTTTCTCTCTTCTAAATCTTTTTGAAATAATCTAATTAAAAAACAAAACAAACTGCAAGTGCTCTGGGAAACTGAAAAGGGTGATGTGATAGTTACACAAAAATGTTCCCAAATGAACGTCAGGTTTGCTGATACTCATGTGCTTGTGTGGTTCCTTTCTGTATTGAAACTGGATTTTAGCCAACAGAATACAGCAAGTGATACTGTGCTGTGTTGGATCTAAGCCTTTAAAATTTCTGGCAGCTTTCTCTTTTGTACTTGTTGGGGAGGAAAAAACCTTTCCCCTCTACTTATCTTTGGTTAATTGTCTGGGTCCTACAAATTAGACTAAACACACTAACAAGAAAAAAGCAAACAGGATTTTGTTAATG
Source organism: Scalopus aquaticus (assembly GCA_004024925.1). Taxonomy (NCBI): domain Eukaryota; kingdom Metazoa; phylum Chordata; class Mammalia; order Eulipotyphla; family Talpidae; genus Scalopus; species Scalopus aquaticus. The sequence goes on from PVIJ01000566.1 coordinate 48,585, forward strand.
GAGGTACCACACATATTAAACATAGTCAACATGGCTTTTATTCTTTTTCCCCAAAAGCAGGACAATATCATAGACTCTTAAAAAGTACCAACTCAGTGATGAGTCACTCAAAGGGTTGGTTATAACTTGGGCTTAGACAGTATCTTAGCAAAGAACAATAAATTTGTAGGGAAGTGATAAGACAAAGGAAAAGGTTTTAAGTTTCCAAAGGCAGCAAACTGTGGGAAGGTAAATATTTGAGGGAAACATGATGAAATAAGTTTTGTTTGTGCAGGTCCATCTTGGTGTTGATTTTCCACCTTTTTTTTTTTTTTTAATGGCCCTAAAACTTCCCTGGGAGATGGGATTTATGACAGTTCTCATTTTGCAGTTTTCTGCTTTTAGTCAGAGAAGGGACGTTCTGGGAAGCCTTCTTTCCACATCTGTTGATTCTTATTTGCCTCTGGCTCAAAATAACCCTATGTCACAAAGTGCTGTGTTTTGGGGTGTCGTATTCCGGTACCCTACATGTCATGGTGTTATTACTAAATTTAAAAACTAAGCCCCCATTCTTTGCCCAGCAGGCACGTTTTGGAGGCTTGTGTGGATAAAGGGAATGGATGGGAAGGCTATGGGAACCTGGACCACGAGCTGATGATCCAAAGACCTAATGATTCATTATGCTAATTCAGATCATTAGTCAGGACACACCCAAGACTAGTCACCCTAACTGATCAATGATGCCTGGAGTATAAGTAGAGCCTTGGGACCTTCTCTCTCTACAGCAGGCAGTAGACCCCTCCTGTCTCACCTGCTGCTTCTGTTAGCAGTGTATTTCAGTAAGTCCGTCTTTCCTGTTCTCCACTGTGTTTCCAGCCTACAGTTTTGATTCTTCCCCATGACACTACATACAATAATAAGACATCTGCAAATGGACTGATGGGGAAGAAAAAAAACAGGTAGATTTTCCTTGGTGTTCAAGGAAAACTCCAAGCTCAGTGCAGAGGCAATGGGAGCCAGCCTTCATGCAGAACTGGTAGGTGTATGATGTGAAGAACCTCGGAAGTTGTTAGCCTTCATTTAGCTGGGTGTGCTTGCTAAGTGAGGGGTTTCCAGAGCCTCAGCTTTGTTGGGTGGTAAGAGTTTCATGGTAGCAATATTCCTTCAGGTTGCCATAGTAAGTTGAGCATGTCACCTCCAAAGTGACACCCTATATTATCCCTAGTATTCCAAGGACAGAGTCTGGAATGTTTGGCATTTTTAAGGGGGAGAAGGGGCGGGATGAGCACCAGAGCAAAGAATTTGGAGAACTCCATTTAGCTTGTTTAAAGGAGTTTCCAAACTGCCTCTAGGGAGGTGAGTGGCTGAAAATATTCAAAGAGCAAAGGTCAAGGTTTACTGAGCTTAATCTCATCAAATAAAGCAGGATATGAAAGCAAACAATACAAGAGAGATATTCTAGTGCAATAGTAACAGCTATCACTTCTAAGTCATTTATCATGTGCCAATTCCTTTGCAACCTTATAGAAAACTGGAACAGAGAGAGCCAGCAATCTGATCCCAGTCTTCACTATTAACCACTAGACTGCATAAGCAGAATGATAAAAGTAGCATTTCAAATTATTAGGAAAAAAATGGATGCTTGAATAATAGTAAGCTTCCAAGTCAGTTATGGAAAGGAGCCGGTGCTTCTGCTAGTAACTTAAGTAAGCCATGCATTATATTAATATCTCTCATTAATAGACCACACAGATCAATAAGAAAAAGTAAAATAGTCAAACAGAAATGATAGAGACAGGCAATAAACAAATGAAAAATACAAGTGGCCAGGACTTCCCTGGTGGCACAAGGGGTTAAGTTGCAGCACTATGAAGCTATCCAGATACACTGCAGCATGGGTTCGATCTCTGGCCAGGGAGCTTCCTACGTGGCAGAGCAGACCTCCTGTCTCTCCCGCTGTTCCCCTCAGCAATGTATTTCAGTAGATCCACCTTTTCTGCTCCCCACTCTGTTTCTAGTGAATCCTCTCACATCCCACACCTCTGGCCTCCACCCCAGTTTATATGCATAAATAAATAAATAAATCTTTTAAAAAATGCATGCACAAAAATATAGAAAAATGACTTTGAAAGAATTCAGAAACATCTTCACTGTTAAGTTTAACTGCTTAAAGGAACATTTGCCAAAACCCACCAAATGTACATTTCCAAGAGCGAACCCTAATGTCAGCTATGGACTATGGCGATAATGATGTGTCAATACAGAGTGACCGACTGGGAGAAATGGACCCCGATGGTACAGAACATCCTAGTGAGAGGAGTTGTACGCATGTTGGTGAACCTGGGACAACAGAGGATGTATGGAAATGTTGTATTGTCTGCTCAATTTTGCTGTGAATCTGACACTGTTCTAAAGAATAAAGTTTAATTACAAGAAAACAACATAGCCATAATGAAGTCAGCATTAGCATTTCTTTAACAAGGAAGTTTTGGGGAAAAAAAAACCTTTTTCTGGGTAGACTGGGCACAAATCACATTTTTGTTCCTCACAAAGCATGATTTTTCAGTATCACGTGACAAGCATCTGCATTTGTCAGGGTCAAACCAATATTTATCAAGTTCATCGGATTGAGGTACAAAACCAATGTATATTAATTATCTAGAATGAGAAAGAGCTGTCACATGGACAAGAATGCATGCGTCCATAAAAGCAACATATATTCTCTGTGAAGGTGTGGAAACAACTTTACTGAAGGTTGCCTGGAGAACCTGAAATTAGAGCAAGTGTGGGCTAGTTTTATGTATGATTATCTAATGGAGTATTTCTCAGAGTGTAGATCCATATGTAACAGGGTGGTCCCCAGGAGAAGGGGTGTGTCCCAGGTTCCCTGTCCCACCCAATGTAGGGTGGAGCTAAGCAGGATATGAGAAGCTTGAGACACACAGAAGGGAGGACACACACAGAGGAGACACAGAACACAGAAGACAGGAGGAGACGGAAGAAAGATGGAAAGCCAGAAGAGGCCCAAGGAGCAGAGAGACTTGTAAAGATGCTGCACTGGCCTGGACTGGTTGAAATAGACGTGGGTGAGAGACCCGTGGGGAGGTTAACGATGGCTGTGTTGATTTTGGTTTCGATTTTGTTCTGTTCCTCTCAGAATTGTCTGACTGTATCTGACCCTTTTGGATGGGTCCCTGCCGAAAGGTATTTTGGTTCCTCCCAGAATTGTCTGGCTGTTTCTGACCCTTATGTGTGGGTCCCTGCCATAAGCCGTTCTAGACTTGTGGCAGGCTTTCGAGACTTGCTTTGGGCCAATCCCGTTTGGGTGGACTTGTACCTACGAGGAGTTGGATAACATTGGGTGCTTGACTTAGAAAATAAATTATTTTTCTTCTCTGTCTTTTCTAATTGTATTAAAGTCTGGTTTCCACAAAAGGTCCTGTATGTTTTGTACTGATGCGGCGGATGGCTGAACCCACTTAGTACAGGGCAGGTCTGGGGTTTTGGGGTTGTCCCTCTCCCTGCCCTGTAACACATAGACTACCTATATCAATCTCATTAAGCGTGTTCCTTAAAATGCAAAGTCCTAGACATTAACCCAATTCTACTGTATCAGAATCTCCAAGTATGTACCTGGAGATGCACACAAGGTGATACTTATGTGCATGAAAGTTCGAGATCCACTGGTACTTGGTTCCAGCAATGCAATTCTCCGAAATATGGAAGATTTTACCAATAGGAAATTAACTCTCCAGGGTGTTGGTAAGACTTTTCTCTAAATCTGCTTGGACAGGACTGCCAATTTCAATCCTTGAGACTCTGGCTTTCTGTGATTCCTTGACTATTTATGTTAACTTTCTGTAATTACTGTCAACTCATGGGAGACAGTCACTCTTTTTCTGCCATATGATTGCCTTGAATTATTATATACTTTTCATGAATTTCCCTAGAGGTATAATTGCATACACCTGACAGTTTGCAGAATTTTGACAAATGCTTAGATCTGTGTAACGAGCTCTCCAGTTGAAAAGTGGGGTGTGCTGTCACTCCAGGCCACTCACAAGGGCCTGCTCCATCTCTCCCTGCCTCTGTACATCCCAGCAGCCTTGAATACAATTTCTATCCTCGCAGATTAGTTCTACCTGTTCTTGAACTTCATAAAATAGTGTATTTGTTATGGGCTTACTCCATAATCCTTATAAAAGACAATGACACTCCTCCAAGAGAACCACTTTAGATAGCTCTTAGAAACTCTAACACATTGCATTGGTGAAGGTGGAATACCTTCATTAACATTTTTTTTTGCCTAGAGGGATAAGCAGGAACCTGCTAAGGATTTTAGAATCTGTCTTCCTATAGCCAGTTAGCATTTTTTAAGCCCTCAACTCCAGTTTAAAAACTCTGATACCACTGGTCAACATTGAGATCATTACTGACTTAAAAAGGCCCTAATCTGTAGTATCTTGGTGTGCTGAATATGAATATAACCCTGAAAATGTTTTATTAGCTCTCATTTTGAAGATATTTCATATAATTCATTTTATGTTTCACCATGTAAATTTATCCAGTAGAACAGCAACAATCAGCCTAGAATGATGTAATATTGCATCACATTGCATAATACCATCATGCACACATCATCCAGAGTTGATTGCATCCTTTTCTGATGCGATGCAATACTACTGCCAGGCGGCTGCTGAAGTAAGCTGATGTCAGCAGTGCACTATAGAAAGCCCTGTCGGAAAGGTTGAGCATTGAAAATCGTTCAGACTTTGTGCTAGACCGTTTAAGCTACTGTTCCATAGAACTGTTATTATTTTATCCATTTAGGCACAATACAGAAAAGCAATGCCTCAAAAGTGCGTTAATAGTGTGGACAATTTCTGCTCTATTTGTGGGGAAGTGACATTTGCCAACCAGAAGAAAAGTATCACTTCCCAAGTGAAGAAGGCTTATCATCTTTCCTTCAGATGCAAGGTTGGTGACCAAGACAAGCCTTGGGCCCTGCATATGTGCTGTGCTACATGTGCAACACAGCTTTCACAATGGTTCAATGGCAAAAGACCATCAGTACTGTTTGCAGTCCCCATGGTGTGGAGAGAGCCAAGCAACCACATAAAACAATGGTACTTCTGCTTGGTTCCTCCTCTTTCTGGTGGAATAATGAAGCAAAAGAAGTTGAGAATAGTCAACCCAAACATTCCATTTTCATTGAGACCAGTTCCACATGGTGAGGGACTTCCTATTCCAGAACCTCCGGCAGAGTGTTCTCTTAGTTCATCTGATGAGGACAAGGGTGAGCCGACCTGTTCTTCTCCTGTTCCATCAGCATGCTGTGATCCAGATTTTTCACTATGGTCCATCATCAATCCCACATAGACTAACACAGGAAGAACTAAATGACCTGGTTCGTGATTTGGACTTATCCAAGAACAAGGCACAATTGCTAGGATCAAGACTCCAACAATGGAATCTTCTAGAAGAAGATGTCACAATTACTTTCCATCAAAAGTGCCTCCAGCTTTTGGAGCCTTTCTTCAGAAAGGAAAGTACTGTGGTTTTCTGTTCTGATATTGAGGGCCTCATGAATGCCTTAGAAATCACTCATGACCTACACGAATGGAGACTATTTCTAGACTCTTTGAAACTGAGTCTTAAGGCTGTGCTTTTGCACAATGGAAACCGTCTTCCATCTATTCCAGTAGCGCATGCTATCCACATGAAAGAGGCATACAATCACTTAAAGCAGCTACTGAATTTCATTGAGTATAACAAGTACAGCTGGCATGTCTGTGGTGATTTGAAGCTAGTTGCCCTTTTAATGGGACTGCAGCAGGGATATACAAAATACATGTGTTTCTTATGTGAGTGGGATAGCTGAGCAAGTGAATTGCACTACTTGCCAAAGGAATGGACTCGCAGACAAAATGTAGCAGTTGGAGAGAAGAATATCCAGCACCCAGCTCTGGCTGAGGCTCACAAAATCCTGCTACCACCCCTTCACATCAAACTAGGTTTGATACAGAATTTTGTGAAAGCCTTGGACTGGACCTCGCCAGCTTTCTGATACCTGCATGAAAAATTTCATTGACTCAGTGACGCAAAGATTAAAGAGGGAGTTTTTGTGGGTCCTCAGATTCAAGAGCTCTTCAAAGATGACCAGTTCAACAACTTGCTGCAGGGTGATGCGAAACACACATGGAATGCTTTTCACCTAGTGTCTACAAACTTTCTTGGGAATGTTAGGGCAGAAAACTGCAAGGAACTAATAGAAGACATGCTGATACAGTATCAGAAACTTGGCTGCAATAGGTCTCTAAAGATCCATTTCCTTCATTCCCATCTGGATTTCTTCCCTGAAAACTGTGGTATGGTTAGTGATGAACATGGCAAATGTTTTCATCAAGATATCGCATCAATGGAACAAAGATATTAGGGAAAATGGTCCACTACAATGCTGGCTGACTACTGCTGGACACTCCCCATAGATGCTCCTGAACAGCTGTACATGAGATAAGCAAAGAAATCTAAGAAGTAGTCCATGACTTGATTTTTTACAGGTATTAACCGTAGGCCTATTACTATTGGCATGCATTTTGTGATGTAAACATCAATTTATTGCAGATTACAAAAAAAAACTAGAGCCAAAATTAGAATTTGACTGTCATATTCGTGTTGAGCACATACAAATTGATAGGAAATAACTAATTTTATTTCAGTAACATGACTTTTGTAACAATTTGTTGACCAGTGTGATGAAAGAGTTTACCAATGACCCAAACAGAATAAATTCTCACTTAAAAGGATGACATCCCCGAGCTCCTTGCAAGAGTTGGAATACTAACTTGCTGAAATGCTAGTGGTAATACTTGAGAAGAAAGTTTGGATGTTTGTCACTTGACTCACGTACTGTTGGCCACCAACTTTGATCCTGGATTAGATTCCAGAAGGAATTAGTACTGTCTTTCCCAAGTTTGGATTTTAACATAGTCTTATCTACTTTAGTCTTTTCAGTCCCATAGCTGATACCTAGCAAAACTGCAGGGAATCAAAGTTGTTACTAGGCAAAGTTATCAAACTAGTGTGCTTTCATCTTTTGTGGCTTTCTGCCCCTATTCTTGTTTAACATGGTGTCCCAGCTCCTTCTCCATTCCAAGCAGATCCCACCCATCCCTGATTTCAGGATGTCTGTTGACCCCATGGTGGGAGTTGTAGTGCTTGGTATGAGGAGATGGGCATCCAAGGGAAGCCGTCAGGGGGTAGAGTCCAGAAATCTCCACTATGAGTGTCTCCCACTGGTTGGGAGTTTGCTCCTAACATTTCCTCTAACATAATGACAGTCCTTTTTAAGAACACAAAGGAATGTGACATCATTTGAGAACTAATACATCCTCTCCATTCATTATCATAATTCCCTGGTTCCATAGCAGGTCTCTCCTCCTTATCATTTTTGCACGCTTTGAGTCTCTCAGTATTTTAACATTTCTATAATTATTTGTGTGGTTCTAGGTCACTCTCATGGAGATAGTATTTGCTTCCATCTTTTAAAATGTTATTCTATAGCCTAGTGAGGGGGACCAGAATACATGACCCCAAAACATGCCACTTTAGCATGTGGATTATCATAAGCTAAAGGCTAATAGGACCCAAATGGCTCAGGAAGATCTAACCTTCTCTTTAACTGCCTAAAGAACTTATGAAGAGAGGAACTCCTATTACTCTCTATTAGGGAACTATCTTCATAGATAAGTTCAGCATAATACGAGCTATATTTTGCCTATTTTTTCTTGAAATAGTTTGAAGTAGAGCTTCCTATAGTTCTGTGTACACAGGACACTCAACCCAGCCTGACCCTTCCTTGAGGATGACTGCACCACCCTCCCCCAGACTCCCATCTCCCCCTTTGACAATGGCTAATTCCAACGGTTGGAATTAGAGCAGTTATTTTAATTCCTTCTTCTACCTTCTAGGACATGAAACTGTTAGGAAGGCAAGTGAAAAACTGTTTTTCTCTGAGTGAAGTATCCAGGAAGTCATCCCTAACATGCGTGCTATGACAATTCTGTGGCTTTCCTCCATGGGACTGAGTTCTACTTCCACCAAAACATCCCTTCTGTTCCTCTCTCCTTTCATCTTTATCCAAGTGTTTAGGATTCCTCTGAATCTCTTCTTATCACAGCTCATTGGGCTGCTCTAGCCCCACACACCAGGCCTTCTGTGCACAGCATGCTGTTTATCACTGGGTCTCACTCACCTGCCCCAACCCGCCAGCTCTCCGTGGCTTCTATGAAGTCTTGTTTGTCACTCCCAACTACAGTCTCAAAGTCACTGTGTTGCTCGGGTTCTGTGCATGATGTCTGGACATTGGCTGCCTACGTTTTGTTTCTGATGTGCTTCCCAGTTGTTTTCTCACTGGATTACTGGGCACCTCCCTCGCCATTGACATTCTTCCCAGGTTCTCCTTTATGTCCCATGGAAACCCATTTGACTTTTATATAGGTGTTTTTTCCTTTCTCCCCATCTGTTTTCCATTTCCAGTCCTTTTGGCCAGATGCGTGGGTCTCTGACTAAACATATTCTTCTCAGTCTTTGAAAAATGCTCTCTATTCTTAGTCAAATAGCTGTCATTCCCACATTGGAAGTGATGACCCTAACATTAAAATTTGCATCAAGTGTGTACCTAGTCAATCATATTGTATTTTATTCTCAGCATTTGTCCCAAGTCTTCTACTTTATGTCCAAATTCCACAGCATTTTGTGATGCTTCCAGACTCTATGTTGATGAGTTTTCATTGCTCCGTTACTTGGCAAGTCCTAGCTTTGACCAGCCTCAGAAGGCTCTGCCACATGCTAGATTCAGACTCCATGAAGAGGATACCCTGTCTTATGTGATTTCAGTGTGTCCATCTACAGACATTCCACAAGGGTCCCAAGTCCCAGTGTGTGACTTTACCATATCATGGCATGCCTGCCTCATCTGTGGGCAGGAACACTAATGTGGTGTCGTAGAAAGGAGACTTGTTCTGTTTCTTATTCCTGGGTAGCTAAAGAGGACAAATAGGGCTTCCCTTGTGGTGTAATGGGTTAAGTCACAGCACTATGAAGCTGTCCAGAGCCACTGCAGAACAAGTTCGATACCCGGCCAGGGAGATTCCCACATGGCGCAGCAGACCTCTCCTGCCTCACCCGCTGCTCCCCTCAGCAGTGTATTTCAGTCCATCCATCTGTTCTGCTTCCCACTCTGTCTCTGGTGAATCCTCTCACCACCCCACACCTCTGGCCTACACCCCACCTTGTATGCATAAATAAATCTTAAAAACAAAACAAAACAAAAATAACAAGGACGAATAACCCAGTGCATTCTCCATGCCGAAGTGTCTTTATCCTTCAAGTAGGGATATAAAGCTGACCTTCCAGGGTTATGATGACAATTTAATATGACATTGTGTATGAAACCACTTTGTACATATAAAGTAGTACAAACATAGATTTAGGAATAATCACTGGATGATTTCATATCCCCCAACCTTCAGAGCACACGCAGCATTCTAGGAAGTTACCCAGAATTTGCTGCAACCCTACACGAACTCATTCTAGAAGCTAGAGTCTGCGTGTGGAGAAACAGAGTCCTGTGCACAAAACCTGAGGCTGGATTCCTGGGTCAGAAGAAACTGCATTTGGAAGCGTGCCCTTTCCCCAGGTTACCGTGGACATTGTGTCATCCACTCCCCACAGCCGTTATGCCCTACCCCATCTTTGGATCTTAATGCCATCACACACAAGTGTTTCTGGAATCCCAGAGTTCATCCCAGCGTTGTGCAAGATCCTGCTTATTTTCTAGGTCCCTGGGCAGTTCAGGATCCACATTCAGCTAACTTCACCTGGGAATGAACCCCACTCAGTACTCCCTCTCTATGCTAACCATGGTGGGATGGCATGGATATCTAGTTAAGGTTGGAAAGCAATAATAATTACACCAACCATGAAAATAGCAACCACAACAATCACATACTGAATATTTGCTGCGTGTCATGTACTCAGCCAGGGTCTTCAGCTACCTCTGTGTTTTTCAACCATTTTTTAAAAATATTGCTCTTGGAAGGAAACTTTTCAGCTATGCTTTACTTAATGTCCCCTTCATGAAATTTTATTTATTTATGAATACAAGAGCTGGGGTGTAGGCCAGAGTTGTGGAGGGGGAAGAGGATTCACCAGAGACAGAACAGAACAGATGGACTGATTGAAATACACTGCTGAGGGGAGCAGTGGGCAAGATAGAAGAGGTCTGTTGTGCCATGTGGGTTAGCTCCCTGGGGAGGTATCAAATTCTGCTGCAGTGGCTGGTGATAGCTTCCTAGTGCTAAGACTTAACACCTTGAGCCACCAGGGAGGCCCCCCTTCACAAAATTTTGATACCACAGATAAATTGAGTATTTGTTTAGGACCTCTATGTATGCAACTACTATCTGTGCTTTATATATAAGAAGAGATTTTCATTCTCTTTCACAAGAACCAATGTTCACCCCTTTGGGAGAAAGATTACCTCCATTGAGAATAATACAAAAATTATTTTTTTTTCTCCCTTCAATCATTTCTCAAGAAATTTCTAAACTGGTTGCTCCACTCCTGAACCTATCACACAGCTATTGACCCCAGGGAAGGAAACCTAGCAGCAAACATTCCTTTGGAGGACTGGCAGGCTTTTCCTCACAGAGCCCTGGCCTCAGGTGAAACTTAGGCAGCCCCTCCCCCAGATTGACCCAGCAGCCTGTGGTCGCCCTGTACATACTGGTTTCTTTGTGACCTTCTCCCCCAGGACTTGAATGGGATGCTGGGCCTCTCATGAGAAACCTGAGGTGGATACTAACAAGACAGCCTGTTCTATGTCTGCCAAGTTTCTGGAGGGCCCAGCTGTTAGAGTAAGACTTTGTAGAATTTTTCTTTATATCTGACAATCTCTGAGGTTTCAAATGCTGCATTCGTTTTTTGTAGTGCCAAAGGACTAGAAAATGTGGAAATGAGGGAAGGATTGAGGTGGTAAGAAAGAGAAAGAAAAGGGGAAGGAGAAAAAGTGTAATGGGAAGAGCAAGGACCTTGGAATCAGACAGCTGGATTGTTTACATGTGCCTTGACTTTGTTACTAAAACACTCTAGGTCAATAATGGGTGCTTTTCTTTTCTTTTTAAAAAAAATATATTTTAAAAAATTATTTTTGCATACAAAAACTGGGTTGTAGGCCAGAGGTGTGGGGTGGTGAGAGGATTCACTAGAGAGAGAGTGGGGAACAGAACAGATGGATTGACTGAAGTATACTGCTAAGGGGAGCAGCGGGTGAGATAGGAGAGGTCTGCTGCGCCATGTGGGTCAGCAACCTGGCCAGGGGTTGAACTCGTGCAGCAGTGGCTGGGGACAGCTTCATAGTGCTGAAACTTAACCTGTTACATCACCAGGAGGCCCCAATAATGGGTGCTTTTCAAGGTCTATTTTTGTATGTTCAGTGTCTGGTATATAGAAGGCACTCGACTGTATAAGCATTATTATCACATACATATATTGGTAAAGAAAGGGTTTAAAATTATGTACATTTGCCAATCAGGTTTTCTTATCTTAGAAAGGGCTTCTGTGTCCAATACAGATGGGCACAGCCACTGGGCATTCTGGGGCCTCAGGAGCAAAGGCTGATGGGAGAGGACCCTTTCAGAGTTCCTAAGGGGCCCAATAAGTGGCACTGCTTTTGCACATTCAGTTTTTGAGCCAACTGAGAAACAAAATAGTCAGCAGATGGGAGCCCTTATCTGGCCCTCATTACTGAGCAATGTTGTTTTACAGGGTGTATTGTCTTTTGTGCAAATGAAGTTCAATCAACTTGCTCGTCAGCCTCAGGCAACACCAGAACACTTGGCTGCCCTCTGTGGGTAGCTCCTGAGAAGAACAACAGAGGCAGGAGATAGGTGCTTCTGACCTCAGCGCCCAAGTCTACAGGTTCATGCCCCCCCAGGGGAAGGAATGTGTGAGGGAGCAGGGGAAACCAAGTGTGTTATGCTAATGAAGTCCCTCTACCTGGATGAGATAAATCTAGAGGTGGTTGGGTGTGAACTTCCCACTCTAACTGGCTTAAAGTCAGTAATGGGAGGTGAAAGCTTAGTGAGTCCATAAAGCTGGCCCTAGAGTGGGAGGAAGGGATGGTGTGGGATGCTGTGAAATGTTTAACAATTGGTAATTTGGGAGAAAAATGCTTTACATTAATATATAAATTTTACTGAAATAAAGAGTATATAGCACAGAGTTCAAAAGTAATAAACAATACAGCACTGTTTATTGTAAAGTTCATATAGCCCATTGATTCTCACTGAATGCTCATTCTTGCAGAAATCTCACATCCATAGTAACCTATGGTTGCAATTCAACTGTAATTGACAAGTAATTCCATCATCCAGATAACAATAGGTATAAATAACGTACAAACATAGACAACAGTAAAATATAGCAAGGTTATTAAGAAGTGATGAGTTTTGAGTATTCATGGCCTTTTAGAATAAAAATTAAGGTTATGTGATTTAAAGGTTAATAACGGCTGTGTATAATAGTCCAACTTAGAAAGAGCCTGAACATTTATCAGTTGGCCCTGCTCCGGCGCATCAGTGAGGGCTCTCTTCCAATCCTAAATGTTTTTTATAGGAGATGTCTGGGTGCGGAGGGAGGGGTGGGTGTGAGGGGGGTCTGTGGGGATCTCCCAGCTGGGAGAATGGCATCCACCAGAGGGCAGTGTGGTTCCAGGTGGTCCTTCTGTAGGGAACAGGCACTCAGTCTCTTTGCTAGAGGCATGAGGCAAAGGGCTAGCTCTGGGGGCAGCAGCCTGAGACTAGGGATTTCTCTTTGAGTGTGGACCAGGGGAGCAAGCAGGAAACCAAAACAGAAGTCCTGCGTTGTCATTAGGGAAGGGTTAAGGGAGGAGCCTCCTGTTCCTTGCCCCTCTCTGGCTTCAAGGACAGCCCATTCCAGATCCCTCTTGATGGCGTGGTGAAGACTCACTCCAGAGAGAGGATGAAACTGGACTTCAGAACTTGAGTGTCCAGAATGCAATTGCACAGCAGGGCTCAGGACTTGTGGTTGAGAGGGCCAGACTGGGGACACTAATGCTAGAAGTAAAGCAGAATTTTCTAAGCAAACAGTTTGGAGCCTTGAAGGATACAAACAAGCTCACAATCATTTAGCTTCCAAACTGCTCTCTCTCCTGCACACAGGAGCTCTGGTTGAGTTTTTATTTTATTTATTTTTTTAAAGATTTATTTATTTATGCATACAAGAGCTGAGGTGTGGGCCAGAGATGGCGGGGGTGGGGAGGGGCTGTGAGAGGATTCACCAGAGACAGAGTTGGGAGCAGAACACGTGGATCTATGGAAATACACTGCTGAGGGGAGCAGCGGGAGAGGCAGAAGAGGTCTGCTATGCCATGTGGGAATCTCTTGCTGTGTGCTGCAGTGGCAGGGCATAGCTTCACTGTGCTGAGACTTAACCCCTTATGCAACCAGGGCGGCCCTGATAAGCAGACACTCTGCCATAAGTACTTTATATTTAATTTGTCCTACTTCCTTTCTATGCTTACGGTCACTTTTAGGAAGGTCCACTGTAGATTTAAATGTCTCTTTTAGGAATGTATAATGTCTTGATTACTTACTTTTCCTATACTCAGTATAAATCTAGTCTTCTAACAGAGCAAAGTCAACACTGACACCTGGAACAACCACATTTTTTTTTTTTCACCAAATTAGGCAAAATTGCTCTAAATGTTTAAACTACCCATATCATCTACATTAAAAAAGTTTTTGTTTCTCCACACTCACCTTTTAGGAAATTGAGTTTGTTCCTTTTATGAGTTCATGAAGTTCTAGCTTTTTATCGAAATGTGAATGTTGAAGATTTCAGAAAAATTGTGCTCATCTCTTTGTTCCACGTTGAATTGCTCCCAGGCCATAGGATAAGTCACGTTATAACTGATGTGTGGACCTTAGGTGAATAGAAAACAAATTTAGTTTAAGACAATATGAGACTTCACCTTACATTGTCATGTTTAACAGTTTATGAACTGTTAAACTCAGTGACATATTAGAGATAATGGAAAAAAAGCAAATTTGGGGTGATTAATGGCTAGCACAAATTAGTTCAAGTTGTAACATTATTTATTACAAAGTAAATTATGTCTGTTAAAAATAAAGCATTTCATATAGTATATGGAAAAGAGTATCTGAAATAAGCTAAGTCATAGCACACAAACTGCTCTACAATTAAAAAATTTTTTTTACAGCACATAATTTAATCATGTGCACAAAGTAGAGGGCAGAGTATAAGGAATCCTCAAACTTTGTTATTCTTTTTTCATCCATAGCCTCAGAACCTCATCAGCATAGCATTTCATCTGTAAATGTAAACCTTAAAAATATACCATTATCACATTCAAAAGTAATTATAAAAAATGTCATTGTATCATTCAATAACTAGTCATGTCCAAACTTCCTCAAATGTGTATGTGTGTTCGTGTGTACACGACCACTGTGTGTATACTTAGATTTAAAATATATTGCAGTTGATTCATATATTTCTTAACTACCTTTTAACCTATAGATTCTTCTGTCATCTTATCTTTTTTAGTTTATTAAAGATGTAATTTTTTTCAGTTAATACATCAAAAAATCTCCCTAGCATTCTTTAAGTCTTTATAATATTCCTCTATCAGAATAGCCCATAGTTTATTTCCATAATTCACTATTGTTGGATAATTATTTTCAATATTCTCCTAATATTCAATCTACTGCTATACCTTAATACATACATTTTTGAAGACTTGTTTGATTATGTATTTAAGAAAAAACAATAGATATGGAATTCCTGGTTGCAAGAATCAAACTCTCTCTCCAGTGTTTTTTCTGGTGGTTTACTTCAAAAGTACAAGTACAAACTTGCTTTTGACTTTGGTTGGAGTTAAAAATTTTTGTGCTTTATTTAAACCCCCCAAATTGAGGATCCCTGCCATTTGTAAGGCCATTTCTTACTCTACCAATTGGGTTTGGGATTTGGTAAAGTGTCCCTCATTACAGAAACGTCAGGGGAGGTTCATGCAGGAAGAATATACAGGACAGGTGTTTACAGTCACCGGGCAGGTTAAAATGGAAGGTGGGATTATGTTCTCAACCACCCACCTCTGACTTCATGGCTCACTTAAGTTTGAGCTGAAGTTATCACCCTCTTTACAAGATTGATGGAAAACCCTGAAAATGCCTTAGGAAGTGTTTTCATTCTCCCCGTGCTCAAACTGTGCATCACAAGCCCAGTCTCCAGGAGGAATGTGAGAGTCTATGCCCAGGAGTAGATTCCATGACTTTTTGAAATCGCTCAAGAATTCGACATGTGGTTTTTTGTTTTTTTTTTCAAAGATTTTATTTATTTATGCATACAAGCTGGGGTACAGGCCAGAGGCGTGGGGTGCCGAGGGGGAGCAGAGACAAAGTGGGGAGCAGAACAGGCAGATCGATGGAAATACACTGCTGAGGGGAGCAGCGGGAGACAGGAGAGGTCTGCCACCCCATGTGGGAATCTCCCCAGCCAGGCGTTGAACTGGGTCGCAGCTGCTGACAGCTCCACAGTGCAGCGCTTAACCACCGTGCCACCAGGGAGGCCCCTCGACATGTGGTTATATGAATGGAAAGTAGGGAGGGGTGAAGATAAAACCAGCTTGGCCATGAACTGATTATTATTGAAGCAGGTTATGGGTACGTGGTGGTTCATTCTACTGTTCTCCCTTATTTTGAGTGTCTAGAAAATTCACTTCCATAATAAAAATTTGGAAAAGTTCTCAGAATAATATGGCCAACCCAGGGCCACGTGGTGCTTGTGGCTCTTGGCGTCTGCAAGCACAGTTCCTGAAGCAAACAGGAACGAATAAGATATCATGATAAATTATTGTAATGGGGGCCTTTTAAACGTGATAACAAGGCCTTGGAGAGATTTCAAATTATATTCCATGCCACTGTGTGTCACCATTCACTTTTATTTAACGCAATAAAGGAGTCATGTAGGAATATTTTACAAAGGAAATTATGGCAGCCCCTTGTTAATGTCACTGGGGGATTCTGCATTATGCCCTTTGTCAAGGAGACCACTCTTACTCTGCAGTCTTAGGGAAATACCTTGCAATCAGGAAACATCATCTTTTGTACAATGTGGTTTCTAGAAGGAAGTGAAAACCCCTCTTGTGTACTAATTGGGATTCATGAGCTAACACTGATTTTTTTTTCTTATGTCTTTAGAAAGTCAGAGATGCCTGAAGACCTCAGAGTAACTGCACCCAGTAGGAATGCACTCAGAGTAGCTCTAGATAATCAAATGTCTAAAATTTTAATGGTAAAATTAAAACCAGGTTCAGGTGGACAAAAATTGGGGTAGAAAGAATGCCTACATTGGTTATGCAGCTATTTGCTCTATTAGATGCTTCCTTATAGTAGATGCAGGTCTAGGAATTGAAAATGCAAAGTGAAATCACTTAGCCAGCGTCAGTGGTGCTTCTGACATATGGAGAAGAGGGGAATTTCGATTTATGAGTCAGCAACCACGAGCAAGCAGATGGCTGATTTTTTGTGTGTCCCCACATCCTGACAATGAAACCAGGAAATGATAACCCTGAATGGTCATAAATTAGACTTTGATTATAAAAGACCTCATTTCATAAATAATAAAGAGTGTATCCCTTCAAGGGATTCCTCGTTTTACACATTAGGAGACAAAAGATGACCAAGGCTTATAAACTCAAGGTTAGAATCAGAGCTTTGTTCTGATTTGATTACCAGCGTGGCAGAACCTAAAATTCATCCTGGTGACTGTCTTCATAAAAAAGAGAACATTTTATATTTTCTGTGGACAAATGCATTAAATTGTCTGCCATCAACAACTGCTTGTTTCTCTTTAATATCAAAGCACACACGATCATTTCCACCTAAAGTTTGTCTAGAATTGAGTTATAATACATGCGGTTGTTACAGGTATCAATTTGTCTTTGCTCTGTTAAAACACTAGGTTTACACTAAGTGTGGAAAAAGTAAGTCAAGACATTACATTTTCAAATTCCTAAAAGAGGCATTTGATCTTCAGTGGATGTTCCTAAAGTGACCATAAGCATAGCAATGGAATTAGGACAAATTAAATATAATGTACTTATCATAACTGGCTTGGGTCAGCCCACAAGAGCCTTCTCCCCATCTCCTCCCAACTCCGCTCTGCGACATTATGTGGATAACTTGAAATCAGAAGTGACAGGAGTCCTGACACCCCAGAAATTGGAAAGCACCACAACCTGGACTTTTTTATATTTGGAGAGCCAGTTGTCAGTACATCACTGCTTATACGTAAATGTTTAATCGTTGCTTTTTTATAGTTTCAGCCTATTTTCAGGTGATCATGGGGGCTCTTTACATTCTGCTAGGCATGATCAAGTCCAAAGTCCCCACGTGGTTCTGCACACTCTGGCCCTCACCCACTTCTCCAGCTTCCTCTTATGACTTACGCCAGCCTTTTACTTACTCACAATTCTTCAGATCCATAGACGTTCTTTCAGTCTGTTGAAAACTCCTTACTCTTTCCCAACATTTAATCTTTTTAGTTTTCTCTGCTTGCCAACCCACCTGCTCCTGCTTTACACTTAGCCATCAATCCCATCATAGCTGAGCTCCCACTTCCTCAGGAAAACGTTACCTGACTCCTGGTCTAGGTCAGGTACCAGAGTGAGGTGCTTTTCTAGCCCTGCCAGCCTTAGCTTTGTAGAACTGCTTGCTGCTGTCACCGATCTATGGTTGTTTGACTCAGGGCCTTTTGCTTCACTGACAGCCACTCCCACGGGCGTGCTTTTCTTCCATGTGCTTTCCCTACAGAATAATAGACACAGGGCCCTTGAACTATTTAGGAAATAGTTCAAAAATTCAGAAAAATGTAGAGAATAATTTAATATACTCCTGTGTAGTCATCAACCAATTTTAGCACATGCTAACACTTAGCAAGAATTGTCACACATATTTAAAAGAAAAAGCCCAGGGTATTCTAATTAAAATCATTGTGAAGTGCTCCCAGTCCCATAGGCACCCCCTTTCCTCTTTGGAGATGCTCTTAACATGGAGGTGGTATGTGTCTTCTGTGTAAGAGCAAGTCATCATTTTCTCAGAAAGATCTAGCCGCATGCATATTTAGAGAAGGTATTACTCATCTTTGCCAGCACACATGGGGGGCCAAATCTCATTGATGAGTTGCTAAAACAGAAAACTTTTTTATAGAGATGCTAGATATGAACAAAAGACACTTGTGAGAATTTATGAACTGATGCCCTACTTAGTTCAGGTTTCCTAATAGGTAGCATGAGCCATCATTTAATACTATATTTTAAAAATCTTTTAAAGATTTTTTTTTATGCATACAAGAACGAGGGTGTAGGCCAGAGGTACTGGGGGTGAGAGGATTCACCAGAGACAGCGTGGGGAGCAGAACAGGCGAATCTACTGAAATACACTGCTGAGGGGAGCAGCGGGTGAGACAGGAGAGGTCTGCTCTGCCATGTGGGTCAGCTCCCTGGCTGGGGATCAAACTCAGGTCTCAGTGGCTGCTGATAGCTTCATAGTGCTGAGACTTTAACCGCTGCGCCACTGGAGGGGGGGGAGTAAAAAATCTTTTAAAGTGTATTGAAAATTGTCTAAGTTCTGACACGAGCTTGATTTGTAGACACTTTAAGTTCAATTAACATAAGATGACAAGGAGGGGGTATTGAGCAGTGGTGGAGAGCAGGAGCAGCGGGGTGAAGCCCTTGTTAACTGTGTTTGGGAGGGCTGTGCTCCCCGAGGACCATCGCAGGCAGCACATCCCCAGCAGCCCCCAGACCCACTGAAGCAGAAATGCAAGAGTGGGGTGCAGTCATCTGTTTTAACAAGCCCTCCTGGTGACTGTGGTATACACTCAAATTTGAAAACAACTGATGTGGGGGAAAGAATTTATGGTTCAAGTCTCAGTTAACTTATCTGTGAAATCGAAATGACAGTTATAGCCCGGGATCTTTGTGAGGATTAAAAAGTTAATGTTAATCGAGCCCTTCTCATCAGTGCCAGGCACTGTTCTTAGCAGTTCCACTATTTTAGCTCACTTAATCCTTAAACTAACTTCGTCATAAATAAAAAGAGATTAGAAAAGTACCTGGCACAAAACAAGCACTCAATAATTGTATGACATTATTAGTATTACTTTTTTGAGTTGTGAAGATTAAATGAGATAATATAAGTACTTAGCACAACATCTAACACAGACTATGTGCCTAACAAGTATTGATTTCTGTCATAGAAGAGTAATTGTCTAATGAGTAAACCTTACTCACATGGGTCCTTATGGGAAGTGGGATCTCATCGAAAAAGGTAACTGACAGGGTCTCTTCCAATGTAGAAAAACAAGGCTATGATGGAAAACATTTTTTTAGATCACATTTCAACATTTCTCTTTCTAATTTGTCATAAGGTAAGGAAGCCTGAGTGAGCTCTTTGAACTCTTTGGGAGGGCCACCAAGGTAATTAACTACTCTCTAATTAAGCTGGTAATAGCTGCCCTGTATTGGAGAGATCAAATGTCAGAGAAACACTACCTACAAGGACTTCCCAAGACAGACTGCTCTCCCTGATGACAGACAGCCTTGAAGTTTTTGATTCTATGAAAGAGCATTGGGGGGGTGCTCTGTTTGGGGGTCCTAGAGAAAGGAGAGGAAGGACCAGGTGGATGGAGAACAGTTAAAGGTTTGTCAGGAATGTGTTGCTTTGTATTTGGGTATTTGTTTGGAAATCTTACTTGAATAGTGTCTTCAAAAGCGAAAAAGATACTAGTAGTTGTTCAGCAGTTTCATACAAAGAATTTCTATCTGTTGGGAAAGGACGGAGGCACTGGAAAGTGTGTCCTGCATGTCTGCTGTGAATGGGAGAGAAGCTGTCGAAGCCTTTCCTTCTCTAGCTCTCTCTTCCCGGCTGAGTCACACCGGTTCTTTGTGTCGAGTTACTGTTGGTATCTCCGCTCCTGCACCTGCTACAGGTGCAAGTGCTTGTGTTTTTGTAGGTCTAGACAGCACTTCCCATAGCACAAAATACATTTGTGATTTTCAGTTTTCTTACATAGAGACTCTAAAAGAGTAAAAAGGAGCAGGTGAATCTACTTTTTGTCATAAATTTAACCTAAACCATTATGTCCTGAGTAATATCAGTTCAACTTGTAATTTTCATAAAAACAGTAATAAAATATTTCCATTTTGGGGGTGTTGCTAATTCTTGGAATACTTATAGTGCATCACAATTTGGATGAGTCACACTTTGAGTGCTCAGTCATCACCTGTGGCTAGTGGCTCCGGCACTGATAGCGCTGGGCCAGGGGAATCTACCTTTGTGCCCATGGTGCTTTGCACTACATCTGGGTCAAAAACGCTGTTCTATAAGTAAAGGTGGCATGCAGAATTCTTTTTTTTTTTTAAGATTTATTTATTTAGGCCTACAAGAACTGGGGTGAAGGTCAGAGGTGTGGGGTGGTGAGGGGATTCACCAGAGACAGAGCCAGGAGCAGAACAGGCAAAAAGACTGAAGTACACTGCTGAGAGGAGCAGTGGCCGAGGCAGGAGAGATCTGCTGCTGTGCCATGTGGGAATCTCCCTGGCTGGGGATTGCACTTGTGCTGCAGTGGCTGTGGATAGCTTCATAGGCTGAGACACAACCCGTTGCACCACCAGGGAGGCCCGGCATGCAGAATTCTAAGGCTACCTCCTGTGCCCCTGGTCTTTGTATATTCCCTTCCTCTTTGATTAAGTATGGGCAGAACACTGGAATGTGGTGAGATATCAATCTATTGGTCATGACAGGCTATATAGCAAAAGGGAGCTCATCTTGAGTTGGCCAGCACTAGTCAGATGAGTCCTTTAAGAACAGTTTTCTCTGACTGGTAGCAGAGGAAAAAAATCAGAAAAACATTTCTGCTGGCCTGGAAGAAAATAGACACTGTGGATGGAGAGGAATAGTCTCTAGGAACTGAGGCTGGTCCCCAGCCATCAGATACCAAGAAAACAGGGATTGTTGTCCTATAACCACAAAGAACTGAATTCTACCAACAACTAGCAAGCTTGTAAGAGGACCCGGAGCCCCAGATGACCCTCTGATTTCAGCCTTGTGAGGCTCCAAGTAGAAAGCCCAGCCACCAGTGCCCAGATTTTATACTATAGAAATGTAAACTAACTGTAAACAGGGGTGCTGTCTGAAGCCCTGGAATTTGTTACACGTCAATGGCAAATGAATATGGTAAATAAGTGTCATAATTCACCCACCATCACCTTATCTTTCAGCAACCATTATCATCCCTAAAAGGAAATAGTGACCTTTGAACACTGGACTTGAAAATCAAGCCCAGTATTGTGCTGGCAGCTTTTTAAGCTTAATTTTGCCAAGGTATCAGCAATCTGGGGTTTTTGAGTCACTGTCTTTCCCAGAGCCATTGGCATCAAAGGGAAGAGCTAATTAAGAGGAGAGCAAAAAAAGACAGGGCAGTTAGAAATAAGTGTTTGATATGCTCATTTAGCAAAGGAGTGACTGCTGATTACACAGAGACAAATATGAAAACAATTCATGATAACAGTAGGAACAGCTCACAGTTCTAGGCTTGTGCTCTGTGCCAGGCATATCCCCTTGCCTCACCACATCGTCCCACAGCCCCAGGAGGCAAGTACTGATGATCTTCATTTTATGGATGTAGCAACTAAGATTTAAGAGGCAGGAAGAGATTTCACAGGCAATAAAGGTAATTAGGAGGGAAGAGGGAAAGGAGGTATATTTGAATGAAGCATCTTCAGAGCAGATTAGCTTGGCTCTCAGATGCAACTCTTTCCAAGAGAGGTAACAGGATCTCCCTCTCTCTCTATTATCAGGTTCTCCCCACATCACTTTCCTCTAACAAGGTGCCTCCCTCAACCCCTCCTTGGCCTCTGCATGTCAGCCTGGACATTCTCTCCTTTGGAAAAGCCACGAATCCCACAGCTCCTGACGAATCCTTTGACCCTGGCTCTGAAAGTTCATCTGTTGTGTTGAGCACCTGTCTTCAGCGCCTGGCTGTCTCACTGTCATCTGAGTTCAGCTTATTCAAAATGGAGTCCATTACTATGTCCCGAAGACCAACTCTCCTCTCAGTATTCCAGCTCTGCCAACCACTGCACCATCACTGCCCAGGCCACAGGCTGCAAATCCCAAAGATTACTCACCGCTTTCTCACCTCCATTCCCTTTAGACCATCAGCTGCTAAGAGCATCTTCCTGGAATTCTTTTCCTCTGTGTTCCTCAACCTCCCAAGCCCTCAGCCCATTCACCTCCTTGTCTTCCTTCCTTCTCCAGCTTTGATTCCATCACACCAGTTCAATCACTCTGGTTAAAGCCCACACCCCCTTGTCGCTCATTTTTCATCATCCCTATTTGATATCACCTGAATTCAACCATTTTCTTTCTGTTCAAGTGGGAGGCTGAGCCGTAATGACTACATCACTCAGAAAGGTAAAGCTAAATAGAACCCCCTGGTCCAGTTTTCACTGAGGCTCCCAAACCAAGAATGCCAAATAGTGTCATATTCCAAAGTAAAATGATTGTCCTACCTATCCAGGACTTTTAAAGAAGGGGATGAAAACAGGTTTTATTATCTTTCACTTGAACTGTGAATTCTTCCTGACAGTCCCAGCCTCCTAATTCCCCTAGCTATGTGGGAGCTCCATGGGTGTCTTTGATGGATATCTTTTGAAGCTTGGGGGAGACAGGCAGGCATTAGAAAAAAGTGAGAGACTGGCTGAAGTGAACTGTGTCAGCCCAACAGAGGGCTGCATTGAGGAAATAACCACATTCTCACGGAGGCCAGGCGAAGTTGCATTTTTCCAGGGACCAAATGTAAAAACCACAGTAGGAATGTGAGACTGGGTTGTTTGAAAAGGATTCCTGACCTAAAGGGTTTCCTGTAATGGGTGAGGTGGAGGTTTCACTGGACAAGGAAGAAGAAGGGGGTGTAGGAGGCTGGCTAGGGGACAGGTATTGCTTGAGAGGAAGGGATTCCAATTAGGAGGTTCTGGCAGGACATCCAAAGAGGCCACAGATGATCAAAGGTGAGAATAAATGTCAAGTGGAAACATCAAGCCTGAGTCAGAAGGAAGCTACATCAACATGTCTGTGACAGTCGAGTGAGGCCTCCCTGCTCCTACCTCCTGGCCTCTGCTCCCATCCTAGAGGGCCCACTGGTACTAAGGGGTGGGGTTACAGGTTGGGAGTCAGAGGAAGTAGCCTCAGGGGGGAAATAGATGAATTGCCCCCCACCCCATTCCCACTGCAAGCCCTTTGGTCAGAAGTGCATCCAAACTTGCCACAAAGGTTAGAGTTTTGTTATAATAGTGCTGAGCATATTCACTGAGGCTCTGAGGCTGTGGTTGGGGGCTGAGGTGACAGAGGATGTTTTATTACCTTTGATAATCAGGGAGTCAGAAGATCTTCCTAATATTCCATCAGAAGGGTGGGGAAGGGCTGGCCCCAAAGAGGATTCACATAGGCAGTGGGCACCACTACAATGTGACCTTAAGCCTCTTCACTTTTCTCAATCCCTGAGCTTCACCCTGCCCCCTTATTCTCACATGATCTTGCCTCAGTCTTTGTAGAGAAAGTAGATTCCACAGGATAGAAGGCAACTCTGGCCATTTCTACGGTATCACCAAATGGGACTTAAAACGACACTTTGAGTACTGATGATTAACTACCACATGAACTATAAGTATGTAAAGGCTGGTTCCACTATTTGGAAATGGTCTCTTCTCAGGGAGGGGGACTATTTCTGCTCTCGTCCTCTTTTCAATGTTGGGTTGCTTATCATCTCCTTTTCATAGACTGTAGAAATGAACGTTTAGCCCACTTTGAAATTTGGAAACTTTTCAAATTCATATTAAGATCCATGAGCAGATTTAAAGGCAAGCTTTAATTTATATGTATTGCATTCTGCAAAATGTGTCCACAACATTTCCATTTGTATGGTAAGTATTTCATGATATTTGAAGTAGGGCATTTCTTGCCTTTACCATTGCCCTCAGAGAGCTTTTCTAGTTTCAATTCTCTTATTCTATCTAATTACAATTTCCTTTTAAAAGCGGTTGGGAGCATATATACCCTGAGCATTTAAAAATTGTTACATTTAATGTATCTAATGAGTTTTTAATTCCAATATAACTAACAAAAATAATTGAAAAACTGAGTTGCTAATGGAAGCACACTTCTCTACAAAAGTAATTTACTTTATCTGAAAGAATTCTTTCATTATGGAAAATTTGAAAATCACAGGAAGTATAAAGAATAAAATAAAAATCAGTCGTAATCACACCACTGCTTTCAAAACCATTCTTGAGATCTTCCAGTCTTTTCTGTTTTACAAAGTTGGTAGAATAATGCACATACATTTTAAAAATCCTGCTGCTTTCCCACTGAACCTTGTATTGAGGCCATCTTTCTTCCTGTGCTATTTAATACTCCCCAATAATCTAGTTTTGATGACTGAATTGTATTCCATCAAGTAATCATTTGTTATAATTTATATTATAATGCATGTTGTACATATAATAATGGTATATAATCTAATTCTACTGTAATTTAACAATTCTCAACATGCTTATTTTTAGAAAATGAGGAAAATCTAATATATATTTGGCTTCTGGCATGCATTCAGTTTTGGTATTTTTATTCCACCATCAATAATCTTAAATTTTTGCCAAGTTGCATTTACTTTCTTGTCTATGAAGAACTGTCATCCTCTTCAAAATTCAGCAAAATTAAAAAGCCATCAAACACTTTAGGTTTCTCAAACTGCAGCCTGCACTCTGGTCTCTTTGTACCCTTCCCTATGATTCTGAACCCCATGTGATCCAGTTATCCCCCTTTAACAGTGTCCTTTTCACATTTCCCCGTCTCTTCAATATGAGGTTTCTGTTTATTGGATTTCCCCTTATCTCTAAATACTCATCATAGAAACATCAGCTCTCACACATCCACTTGGAAGCCTTACAGGTGCCTGCATATCAAGGTATGGGGTCACCTAGTGATGAATACAATCAGAATGCTTTTTTGAAGCTATCTCATGAGCAGTGGAGTTGCCACATGGTCTGCTGTGCTCTGTGTATTTACTAACTCACTACTAACTCACTGGGACCCTCAAGGAAAATCTTATCATAAGCAGAAGTTTGCTTAGTAAGAATGAAATCAGGGCCTCCCTGGTGGCGCAATGGGTTAAGCACAGTGCTGTGGAGCTGTCGGAGGTGGCTGAGGTGTGAATTCAATGCCTGGCCAGGGAGATTCCCACATGGCGCAGCAGACCTCTCCTGCCTCGCCCACTGCTCCCTTCAGCAGTATATTTCGGTCGATCTGCCCATTCTGCTCCCCACTCTGTCTTTGGTGAACCTTCTCACCGCCCCACACCTCCGGCCTGCACCCCAGCTTGTTTGCAAAAATAAATAAATCTTAAAAAAAAAAAAGAAAAAGGATGAAATCAGGGCCTTCCTGGTGGTGCAACGGGTTAAGCGCAAAAGATTGAAATCAGAAGAGGCTTGGAATTAGAACCCTAGACCAGTTAGAGGCACAGGCTAGGGCAGCCTTGTGCACATCTCATAATAATTAGGGGCCAGTATGAGGTTCAGGTTAGGTGGAAGGACAGAAATGACAAGCCTGGGGAAGTCATCCAGGAAGTGTCATCCTGAAGTGCTTTTTTTTTTTTTTTTAAGATTTATTTATTTTTGCATACAAGCTGGGGTATAGGCCAGAGGCGTGGGGCGGTGAGAGGGCTCACCAGAGACAGAGTGGGGAGCAGAACAGGCAGATCAGAAGTACACTGCTGAGGGGAGCAGCGGGCGAGGCAGGAGAGGTCCACCGCACCATGTGGGACTCTCCCCGGCCGGGCATCGAACTCGCGTCGCCGCTGCCGAAAGCTCCAGAGCGCAGCGCTCAACCGCTGCGCCACCAGGGAGGCCCCTGAAGTGCTTTTTATGAGCCAGCCTGCCCACTTGTTAAGTCCCAGTCCCTATTAGAAATCTCTGCATTGGGCCTCCCTGGTGGCGCAGTGGTTAAGCGCTGTGCTGTGGAGCTGTCGGCAGCCACGACGCGAGTTCGACGCTCAGCTGGGGAGATTTGCACATGGCGCGGCAGACCTCTCCTGCCTCGCCCATGGCTCCCCTCAGCAGTGTATTTCCATCGATCTGCCTGTGCTGCTCCCTACTCTGTCTCTGGTGAACCCTCTCGCTGCCCCATGCCTCTGGCCTGTACCCCATCTTGTATGCATAAATAAATAAATCTTAAAAAAAATCTCTGCATTGATAACTTATGTTTCTTCACCCACTGCCCTTCTTCCCCATCATCCAGACTCCTGCTTTCCTGCTCCTCCTCCAAGGCTAATTGTTTTTTTCTCTGTCTTCTTTACATGCTGACTCTTACTACTTGCATCTCCTGGGCTTTGGGATAGCCAACTATGTGGTTCTCTGAGAACTAACATGAAGAAGGGAGTGGAGTTGAGTTGGACTTTGTTTTTGTGTGAGTTTCCACCCACTCCTCCTATTTAACGTGGTGCCTCACTTCATTCTCAGCTGTGCCGTGTTCCCTAGTCCAAACAGTTCCGTGCCTACCCGTCCCAGAAGGACGCCTCTGGCTGCCTGGCTACACAGGGCAGAAAGGACCTGGAGGTTGCTTATTCCTTCCAAAGACTTCAAGCAGTTCTGCTTTCAAGCTCATTCAGCATTTCTGCCTTTGGCAGCAGCAGATATCCTTAATTCTGAGACTATTTGGGGACTTTGAGGCATGAAAGGGCTTGCTTCTGGTTGACCCCTCTGTACCCTCTTTTCTTCCCCTCTTGGGGTTTCCATTTCCAATATATTTCCAACATATATCCATTTCCATATATACTCCATCTGCTATCATTCCCTTTTTTCTTTGCTCTACGGGCTTCTATTTTTTCTTCAAATTTTAGTGGGGCTTGGAAAGGGGAAGGCAGATTGGTACTTATAACCTTTCATGTTGAGCTGAAGTCAATTCACTGATTCTTCCTGCTAGCTTCTTATGTTTCTCAAAGCACCCCTGAATGTGTCTTGAACCTAACAGTACTCAGTACAAAGGTAATAATAGTTATACTATTATACTTATATATGAGTTACAATAAGATAAAGTGGCTTTCTTGAACCAAGATGGGGGAAAAGCAGGGATTAAACTGACTCTGTATGAAGATTTCTGCTAATAGAAAATAAAGCAATATTTATCCAAATTTCTTGTCCTGCAGTCCCTCAAAATTAGTGAGCTGGGATGTGGGATAAAATGACTAAAAATTTCACTCCTCTTCTGATGAATTTCTTGTGTTTCTTCTCATGACACACTGCAATTCAGTCACTAATGTAAGTCGACCTTTTGCCACAGGCTGAAGTAACAGAGAAGTGACTGTCTCTTGATGGAAACAGTTGGGCCTTCATTGCATTGGCCATGAGAGAGAGAAAAAATTGTTGAGGTTCTTGTTTGTCATTGGCAAGCACAGCGAGAGGCTGGGGCAACACAAATTATTCCAGAGGTGCAAGCTCTTCTGTCAATTTCTGAGAATTGGCTTAGTTTTATCCACAAGGACCCTGATGGAAGGTCTGAAGTTCCTCTTTTGACCAGCTAAAGCATGGCCTTTTACAAGAACGTTTCACCATGCCAACAGTTTCCAGAGAGGAATTGGGAATTAAGTGGAGCTCTGGTTGGGGATGATTCTTTTTCATGCCTAGGTACCCAAACAAAGAGAGGCAGCCAGAAGCAGATCTGCAAGCGAACACACACAATGGAACTGGTGCATGGGAATGTACCAGCGCTGCCTGATTAAACCGCTGCCAGAGCCCAGGGGGCAATTTCTCAACGCCTCCCCGTCTTGTGTTTTGGCAGCCCTCTCTTCCCTACCCTGCTGTCCTCTTCCCCATGTGCTCACATCTATTTGCACTGTCGTTTGGAAGGAGCCCAACTCACACAGATTGGCAGCACTGTAATTGGTGTTTTACTTACCTCTGCCTCTTTTCTTTCTGTGTTTGATCATTCTGATAATGACAGCTTATTTTCTCTCCCTTTACCATTGCAGAACAAAAAGAAGGCTCTTGAAAGAGTGGTGGAGTCTACTGGAGTTTTCTGATATATGGCTATGGGTAATAAA
Source organism: Scalopus aquaticus (assembly GCA_004024925.1). Lineage (NCBI taxonomy): Eukaryota > Metazoa > Chordata > Mammalia > Eulipotyphla > Talpidae > Scalopus > Scalopus aquaticus. The sequence goes on from PVIJ01000566.1 coordinate 76,824, forward strand.
ATTCACATTTTAAAATGTTTTCCACTTCTATTCCTCTCTTCCACATCTTCACCCCCCCAACAGTCAACACTGATGGGCAAATTAACGTTGAGAATTGATTTTCCCCTCAGAAGGTGTTGTGACTGCTGTGGCAACATCCCGGAGGGTTGACGTGTCAAAATGTTGGTATTCTCATTTAAGGTCTTCATCATTGTCATCATAATTGGTGCCTCCGTTGTTAGACTTTGTTTATTTATGTCATTTTATTTCAGGTGCTATTTCTTAGGATGATATTCACAGGGGTTTGGGGCGCCTGGAATGAAAAGTGTTATATAAACTGAAATGATTACCTCCCAGCAAAAGGTAATCTCCACTGCACTCACCACCTGGCAGTGCACAGCGGCACAGCCTCTTGCAGTTCAGACACAATTTTTCACATATATTCTTTCACATGGGCCTCCCGAAGACACTGTGAAGAGCACGGAAGGGCTGGTCAGGCTCCAGGAATCACCCACCTCGCCAGGCTCCTCTACGTGGTGCACTGCTAACTCTTCACAGGGGTGACCGTGCAGTTGGGCGTCCCACGTGGTTAAGCCGCAGAGAAGTGTCATTTATGTCAGCACAAACAAGCCAAAAATAATCAGAGGAACTCTTTTATTTTTTCATGTCTTCTAAAGAGGAAAAGTGGGCAGGTAATTAATTTAGGATCTCACTGGCAGACTGGGAGAGAGGGAAAAATCTGTGAATATTGGAAATTAATGAAATTGATTCTAAGGCAACCATATAAACATACTAGTAAGGATATATGTAACTAAGGCAATAGCTGTAATGTGAATTGAGTGTACAGAGACTAAGGTACCACTGTATGTGAATGGCAGTAGTGTACTGTTAAGCCAGTGGCAAAAATAAATAAGCTGTTTACTTCTTGGGACATCTACAGCCTTTGAATTGAAATTTTATTAAAGTACATCTCAGGGCATTTGAAATGTCCTACTCACGAGTGAAGTGGGACCAGCCATGCCAATGTAAGTTTCAAATAGCAGAGAGGCCAAGTTCAAACACAAAATCTAGGAACTAGAGAAAAGGTGGAACTGTATCCACTAGAGTCCTTAGAAATTTTCAATTAAATTCTTCCTGGTACTGAAGAATTAGTTTCTCATTTTTCTTTTCAGACCATACAGGTTAACTTTCTCCTCCAGCGGTTTGCTGAAAGCAAAAAATGATCATCTTCTCCATCCATCACCTAAAAAGATGAGCTTATTCATTGTTTCTCTTCCTCTCTCTCCCTCCCTCCTTTCCTTCCTTATTTCCTACCTTCCCTCCCTCCCTCTGCCCTCCCTCCCTCCCATACACTAAAGGGATACCTGTGACAACACACCTGCAGTCTGTGCAAGCACCCTGGCTGCTGCAAGCTCCATAAGCCTGGAGCACAGATCTTGACAAGTTGGAACTAGCTTGGGGCCTAGGTCCTCCACAGACCAGGTGAGCAACTTGGGACAGACTTTGACTTCTGTGAGCCTCAGTTTCTCCATGTGAATATCCATAGGTTAAAAATGCCTCCTTTCCAAAACAATTGTGAGGCTCAAGTAGGATAAAATGTACTGTGTGCCTGGTAGCTAGAAGCAGTTCCACATATAATGACCATTCTCATCTTGGCTCTTTCCACATGGACTCTCACGCCTTCGGGTCAGAGACTGTTCAGCTCTTTTCTAGTCCCTTGAAACCCGATGTTACAAAAGCTCTCAGAAAGGCTTTAACTTGGCTGCAGTCAGTTGATTCATCACAGCCTTGATTCCAATACACATCCTGATGGATAAAGTCACTCTCCTGGATGAGTTCTAAGGCGCCCAATGATCTCTGGTGGACCATTTGTGTAGGGCGTGGTAACATATCTAAACAAGTGTGAACCTGTACCCCTAAATCATGCACAGTGTTGTAAACCAAAACTCAGAAAACTAAAGAAAAAGGCAATAAAATCAATAATTGGAAAATGAGTTTTTGCAGAAAAGATTAAAAAAAAAAAGACTGAAGAAGGGAAAGACTGTTTAGGCTGATCACACAACAGTTGGCACTTGGTCCAGAATTTGGTTTGTGTGAATGACTGTAAATAGGAATCAGTTTTTTATTTCTCTTACAACAAAGGAAAAACAAGTGTGACTTTATCTATCACACATTGTAAATCATTTAAATGCCTCTTGTCTGTGAGTTCTGGAATCATACTTAAGGAAGGTGGAGACAATGAACGTGCCTGCTGGAATCTGAAATGAGAAACTTACTAGACCCATAATCCCCCCCACCCCTTCCTACCTCACATGACTTGGAAATTCAGGGATGCTGCTGCCTTTAGAAGCCAGATAATCAATCTTAAAATAGAAGGGAAAGGGGAATTCTGATTTTCCTGGCAGAGAAGTCCTAGGGTGGACTCCCCTAGACTTGCATTGCTGGACAAAGGAAAACTGTACATTTTTCCCTTTGATTGTGATGTTCTATTATGTACTACAAAAATCATTTGTTTACTGATGCTCTATTTTTCTCTTTTGTTTTCTGCTTTTCTTTTCCTTCCCTTTTTGTGATCTAAGTGCAGAACTTTAAGTGTATGTTTTCTATTTCTGTTTCACTAATACAAATTTGCTTCTGTCACAAGCCTATCTTTGAACCATTCACCAGGACCAGAGGGACGAGTGTATTGATTGGTTAGTCTGGGCCCCGTGACCACTCAAGCTGGAAGGAGCACACATCATTATTCACCATCCATGTGAACCATGAGCCAGGAGGAGGCGAGTAGACACAGCAGGTGTCTAATCTTCTCACTGTTGCACATTTTCTGTTGTGATGTAGTTGTTGCGACTCAGTGGATTCCCTCTGGCTCCAGTTCAATCTCTCTCCTCTTTTGCCTCTGTTCAGGATTTTTTTCACTTTTCTTTCTCAATAAAAGGCAACAAACGTTTCAAGGTTTAAGTTTTCTTAAAAAGTTAAGAATTTCTTTTCACAGCCTTTACATATTAACAGGCCCATAAGTAATCCCATTTCCAGTTTCCCAAGCAGGATTTCACAATCTTTCATCATCTTCATAGATCTGATAGACAAAATCTAATTCCTTTTTTTCTCTAGTTCAGGATTCCAAATGGAGCGAGTATGAAGGATATGGTATAGGATATTGGTAAAAGAACAGCAGCTTCTGGTCAACTATGTTCAAATTTTACTTCAACCACTGGACCAGCGGTGGTTAGGGAAGTGCAAATAAAAATGCTATTTTTTCATTTTTTGTATTGACAAAAATTTAAAATACTAATGTAGTATACACTGGGGGTTGTTGTTGTTTTTTATTGCCCTGCATCAGCTCCTTCTCTTCCATGTTAATAATGCCACATACATTTTGAATCAAGCCCTATCTGAATCCACATCTACCCCTGGGCTGTGGATATCCCCTGAGACACATGCAACCCAGAAGGGCAGGGAGTTCAGTCCACCAGGAGTCCCCTTTCTAATGGAGGATGAGAGCTGGTGAAGAAAAGAGGCATCTATTGAAGGCTCCTCAGAAGTAACACAGCAGTGACCAACTTGATAAAAGTGTCATATTGCTCCTCCCTCTTGCCTTACTTTCCTGAGTCCTTTCCCAAATAAACTACTTGTGTACTTGTTTAAGTACACAACCCCTTGTCTTAGGCTCTATTTTTAAAGGTGAATCAAGAACCACTACTCTTCCAATGGGATCCCCAAGTTTCATCCCTGTTTCCTCACATCTTACCAGCACAAAAAGATATAATGGAGTTCAGTGTAGGTAATGAACAATTTTTTTTGACTCTTGCCCAAAATAGCTAGAGTCTACAAAAACTGCTCTTATTCTCTGGCCTTCATAATCAGTGTCTCTCAGCTGGAAAGTCCTGGGCTGTGATGCCCCTGTGCTGTCACTGATGCTCAGACTTAGGGTGACAATGCTGACGTCTGCTCCCCAAGGGATGAAGACCCAGCTTGCTAGCTCCCAAGTGGCTCTGCACTTCCTCAAATCTTCTCTATGTTGGATCCACACAGCAATGAAGAGAAGATCCCATCTCCTGCTGGGATATATGATTGCCCAAGCCAAGTGCACTGGGAGCCATAGCCTTAGGATTCCTTTTGCTTTTGCCTGCAGCCTCGAGGTCAGACCTAGTTTACAGGGAGCACTAGGGAATAATATGCCAGCTAAATCCCAAATCCTTCATCTCATCTTCATCTCTTCATTTTCACACACTTTGCAAGCCTTCCATATTTGCTGCCTTGGAAATAGCCCATGATGCTGCAAGCCGCTTCCTCAGTGGTTTATCCCATTGCTCAGCTCATCAGGAGGGGTTGAAACTCAGCAGTGGCTCTATCTTAGGTTCAGAGGGAGTCCTACCACCTTTCTTCCCATAAGATTATCCCAAGAAGGTGAACTTCATGACCCAAACACCAGTGTTTGAGTAGAATGGAACATCAAAAAAATCCTTCTGTTAATCACTGCGATTCAAATGCAACCTCAGAGTTTCCAGGCCTCACGAGCTCTGAAGACCACATAAGGTCATATTTTCCTTTATGATACAAGTGCCATCCTTTGAAGACATTTTTTTCTGCTTGATTTTTCTCCATCTGGGCGCTATGCAGCTAGTCACCTTTGTCAGTCATTCACCCCCAAGGAGACCTGCCTCTGCAGGTTTCTCCTGTCCATATAGATGCCTGAGCACAGAAGGGGCCTATCCCCTAGCGGTGGTTGATCTGGTAATCATAGCGCTTAGGTATTATTTTTGTAATATAACACCAGCCATCCAAAGAACTTTGAGTTGGGTTTCCTTCTCCTACTCCCTCCCAGCCAAGCTGTTGTGCTATGGTGAAAACCAGTCTCAGACCAATTCCTGCCAGACACACAGACATTTGCTAAACACACACTCACTAGCAGGCAGGGACAAACCAGCTCATGCGATCATTCTGTTTCTGTAAACTTGGTGAAGTTACATCTTTGTGTGGCCTTTTGGAGGGTTCGATGGGCACCCTGCATGAACTTCTATTCACTGGAGACAAAAGCCAAGACTGCAGAGGTGGGGTTCTGTCACCCTGACAGTCAGTACCAGGCAACAATCATACTCCTCTGCAATGGCTGCACCCGACGTGTATTTAGAGTTTTCAGCAATCAAGCCTCCCTTGGGTGACAGGCCACAGGGCCCTCTGGGTTCTGATCATGTGAGTGTGGCCAGTTCGCATAGTAACAATACTTTCAATTACACTGAGAAGAGCCCATTCCTGACATCTGTTATGCTGACTGACAAAACACCATTGCCCACAATAGAAACCCGTGTTTTTTGCATTTGGTGTGCAAATTGGCAATGTTTTGGCAACTTATTTAGGTGACTGAAGCACTGTGGATGGACTCCTGATGGGAAGACCAGCTGAAACTGTTTGCTGCCCCCAGAGTTAGTGCTGAAACTGTCACACTTATAACATCTCACTGCCTATGTTGAAGTGTTTTATGTACATTACTGTCTTCCTTACAGGTCCCTGAACTTTAAAGTCTAAGGCCCAAAATTTTGAATTCCATAGTTGACTTCAGTGGGTCAGAGGCAAAGCAGTCACAATAGTTGGATTTTTTTCACTCTGTAAATTATGACCCATTAACACAGCATGATACGAATTCAGTGGGACATGATCAATATTAAAAAAAGGAAATAGGATATACAGTAATATCAGAGAACAACACATGAAGATAAGGATTGCTTCATGAAACTTTTGTCCGTGTTATAAATATTAATGGCAGGTGCTACTGGAGAACTATGCAAAACATAAAATATATTCTTTTTTTTTCACTGCTATGATAAAAGGTAAAAACAGTTAAGTCGTTAAAGATACATTTCACAAGACTGGTGTTATTTACTCTTTAAATACCACTTGAACAGGGCGGTCCAACTCTGGACTCACAGTTAGGTAATACATTTCTCACCCTCTTCAAGGGCATAGTTCTGGCTGAAGATCCCCCCCTGGCATCACTGGACAGAACACTTGGCATCTTAATTCTGCAGCATCAGCATTTAGATTTATGGTGACTTCCCTGCATTGCCAAGAACAATGGGTGGGTACTTGCTTTATATTTAGACAACTACAGGGCCAATCCTGGTAATTTTCCCAAAACAAAATGAGTCTGTTCCAAAGATTCTGAGCTTTTTCTTAACCTCCCCAAACTAAAACTTGCCAGCAACCCCCCTAACATTAGTTCCAGCATAGAAAAAATAAATTCTATCTTTACTAGGGACTAGCATCCTGCCTCACAACTCATCTGTATTCCAAACACATGCCCTCCACCAGATGTTTGCTTTTATAGAAAATAAATTTAAAAGAATGGTTGACGCTTTTCTGTTGATTGCATTGGCCCCTTCCCTGCTTGCAGGCGGTTACTTGTATAGAGGGAAAAAGCTGCCACATGCAGCCAAGTTCTGTCAAGTGTCTTGAAGAACTCCCTTCTTGAAAGGTAGCACTATCCCAGGGGCTGTTTTTAACTTCTGACAGCATTTTTATTTGCTAAGTCATCACTGCTCCCAAATCTTGCATTAGAATGAAAAAGAGTTTGCAGGAGTGACTATGTCTGTATGAATCTTTGAACTTAAATGCAGACACAGTATTTGCTTAGTACTATGATAAAAAATGTAGTCTTGGCTGCTAACATTAAAATACAAATATATAGTATAGCTGTATAAAACAGGTGAAGACTATTGTACATTTGAATTGATGTGTTACCAGTGGGACATTCCAATGGAAGACCACATGGTTTAGATGGGAGGGAAATGTGCTTAACAATGAGTGGGAACTGGTGAAAGAAGGAACTCATCAAGGATGACACCTAGTCAGATCACCCCCAGAAACAGCGGAGAGGGGAATTTGTGATGCCTGCGGCAGAAGTCTGGGGATAAAATGATCTGGCAGTCTGGGTTGGGTTGGAAGCCACAGTACTCATCTGAGAAAAGCAGAAATAATGCAAATGGGGACTGGGGACACAGGCCTGACTCACAGGGTCAGAGGCATGAGGCAGACAAAGTCTCGGTTCTAGAAACAAGGAGGGAGTGTGAAAACACTGGCGAAGGATGGCAGGCTTCGGCAGCTGGCAGATAAGGGGAGCCTTTCTGGTGCAGATGAGACATACTCTTCTGAAAAAGTCCAATCTCCTGTCCCAGCAAACAAAATAGCCCAATTTGCCCCAAAGACCTCACAATGGATGACTTTTTTTTTTCAGACACAGGAAAATAGGAAAAATATATGCCTTTTATAATTTGCCTTTTTTTGAAGTGTGCCCTCATAAAAAATGAAAGTGAAGTTTCAAAATGAAGCACGTTTTAGATGCTTGAACATCCCAAGCATAGCATATAATGCAGCGTACAGCGAGCCTGTGAAGTTTGTCCTCAGACAGGTGTGGGGTGCCCTGTCCTGTGGGGTGCTGAGTGAACGGGAGCAGGGCAGAGGGCAGGGAAATTGTGGCAGAGAACGACAGGTGTCTGGCATGCATGATAATTCAGAGGTCATGGGCAGCCTTAGGCACCGGCAATCTGCCTTCACATCCCAGCTCCGATTTTCTCCCAGGCCTCCCTTTCATCTGCTGGGAATCTAGGACAGGGCCACCTGGAGTTTAATTATTTAAATTGGTTGGCCAGTGCAGGCCCCAAATCCTGATATGGTTTCTTAGATCTCTGCTAGTTCTAAAATGCACAAAGATTAAGAATATAAGTTCTGGACATGGACTCAAACTCCGATTCTGTCACTTATAGGCTGTGAGACTTTGGGGGCAGTGAAGCAACCTCTCTGTGCCTCAGATTCCTCAACGTTGACACATGGATAATGGCAGTACCTACCTCATTAGGGGCTTTTTGAGTGTAAAATTATGCTCACACTTAATGAGGACGTGGCAAGGCCTCAGGAGCTCTTATGATACTTAAAGGCAGTGTCACACAGAGGCTCCAACAAGAAGTCAGGCAGACTGTTTGTGCCTGTATCCTGATTGTGTTAGCTTAGGCAAGTCCTTTACCTTCTCTGTTGCCTCAGTTTTCTTTTCATTTGAAGCATCGGGATAAGAGTACCTAATTTATACTTACTAAGTAAGGACTAAACGAGCTAATATGTTTAAAGTTCCTAGAACAGTGCCTGACATATAATAGCTAAGTGTTTGCAACTATGGGGACTGTGCTTACTATGTGTTTTTACTTATTTATTTTAAAAGATTTATTTTTATTTATTTATGCATACAAGAACTGGGTGTAGGCCAGAGTTGTGGGGGGTGAGAGGATTCACCAGAGACAGAGTGGGAAGCAGAACAGGCAGATCTACTGAAATACACTGCTGAGCAGAGTAGTGGGTGAGACAGGAGAGGTCTGCTGCGCCATGTGGGTCAGCTCCCTGGCTGGGAATAAAGCTCATGCCGCAGTGGCTGATGATAGCTTGATAGTGTTGAGACTTTAGCCCCTGAGCCACCAGGGAGGCCCTATTTATTTTTAATCTAGTACTGCACCTGGCCTGTTGGAGGGCTCATTGCTCACATGGGACCATGGGACCCAAACATGAATGAATACACAGTCTAATTCCACGCTGCCATGCAGGTAGGCACTGTCTACAGTATCCACATTTGCAAAGTGCTCTCGGATTTTTTTTTTTTTTTTTTTTTTTTTACATACAAGCTGGGGTACAGGCCAGAGGT
>PVIJ01000566.1:85585-131187 GCA_004024925.1 Scalopus aquaticus
GCGAGAGGGTTCACCAGAGACAGAGCGGGGAGCAGAACAGGCAGATCAGAAATACACTGCTGAGGGGAGCAGCGGGCGAGGCAGGAGAGGTCTGCCGCACCATATGGGATTCTCCCCTGGCTGGGCGTCGAACTCGCGTCGCCGCTGCCGACAGCTCCACAGCGCAGCTCTCAACCGCTGCGCCACCGGGGAGGCCCCTGCTCTCGGATTTGTCTGCATCACGCACGGCCTTAAATAAAGTATAGACATTGTCCCATTTCCCTCTAACCTTCTGCCCTGTGGACTCAGTGCTAAAAGGTAGTCTACAGGGCCTGGGGCATTCACAATCTCGGGGAACATTATCCCATTTCCCTTCTGATATATAAGGCATCATCAAAAAATTCACGGAGTTTGGAAGTCCAGGGAGAACAGCGTCAAACTGCCTCTCATCCTCCTTTCCATGACACTTGCAGTGTCCATGTCATCTGAAGGCTCAGGCAGCCCTGTTGGGCATGCGAACAGGCCCCCAAAGCAGGCTGGCTCCCCATTAGCCCAGAGACTGGCTCTCTACTGCCTGGGTGGCGGCAGCAGTTCCGCCCCTTCATTAACATCAAGACACAAAATAATGTAATGTTTAGTCTGAGTAATACATTAAGGAAATCAATTAGGCCCACATGCAACTTTCTAAGATTTTAATTACAGTACTTAGGGTACCGCACTAGAGCAGTTTGTCAGGAACATAATTTGTTAATGAATAACAACTGACACCGTGAATTAGTTGGGATTGTAATTAGCTCTTGCTAGCCATCCATTGGAACCCTGATCAAAAGCCAGTTACGAACGAAGGCAAAGTCAGCTGTAAATGATAACCTTGACAGCTCTATCTGGGCTGCCTTTTTGATGCCTGTGTGCCTGCAGAGGCCTGGCTAAGGCCACGCACACATTTTAGTTCAAGTGTGGTCTGGGGAGCAACATCTGCCTCCCTAGGATGTTGTTAGAAATGCAGAATCTCAGAGCTCACCCCAGACCTAGTAAATGAGAATCTGCATGTTAGGGTGCCCAGGTGACTTGTAAGCAGATTGAAGTTTGAGAAGCACTGTCAGAGTAGAAAACGCACAGTTGTAAAATCAAATATCACCCCACGACTCCTCAGACACTCACCCCCTCGCTGGATCTGTGTCTTTGGGCACCTGAGTCCCTGGGAGCCTCAGCGTCCTTCTCTGTGACTGGCAGTTGCGTGCAGGCGCCCAGCAGAGTGGGCGAGGAGTGATGACGTAAGCGGGTTGCCAGACTTCCAAGGACGGGGTCCACACTCCTCTCGCCCAAGTCACCACTGTGATGTCTTTCCTGAAAATCTCTAGGTCCCTTCATCTCCCCAAATTTCCCATTTCACAATGGAGTAGGACTAGGAGAAAAAACAGATAAAATATTACAAATGAGTTAAAAAAAGAAAAGATTTCATTTAAACGTAATAGTGAAATCAGCCAACGAATACACTAAAATTAAATTGTTTTGGGTTGATAAATATCAAACTCCTGGAAGAATGCAGAGCCCAGGTTGTTCTAAATATTCCTGCAGAGGGAGGATGCGGAAGAGTGCCTGGAATATTCTGCATGAGGTTTTGGGTTCATAGTGGTCTATTTAGTGGAAATTACTCCATTTCTCTGATAGTTGTGGGGTGCTGCCTCTCATTGGTGTTTCCTGGCACTGTGGTGATAACATCCCACCATTGGAGCTTGGAGACTGGAAGAGGCAAAGATTAAATGAATGAGAAGCAAGAGGTTTCAGAGCTCACCTGCATTCTTTATTCTTTTATAAAGGGTTTGCATTGGAGTTTCAAGCACTTACCTAAGAATGAATAATTTCTGCAACTTCTTTCCCATTTGGTCACTGAACACTAAACATAATATTATATTGGAGGGTTAAATGGATACAATGATAATTTTCTAAAGGAGAATCTTGGGGATTTGAAGAAATTACAGAGAAGTTGGAAAACACAGCTCAACAAAATCCCCAGTCATCTCAAGGTTATAATAAGGTTGAGAGAGGAAAGATTCCTTTCGAGAGAGTTATGGCTGTGCTGAGTTCTCCTTCCCTACCCAAGGAGGAGGGTTGGAGCTTTCCCCCTTCACTTTGCCGAGGGAGAGCAGTGTCTGAGGAACCTGAGTGCACATGGGCATACACACAGGTCTGTTGTCTGTTGCTCTGCACCACCCAAAACATTCCAGGATGGGGCCTCCCCGGTGGCGCAGCGGTTGAGCACTGCACTGTGGAGCTGTCGGCAGCGGCGACGCGAGTTCGACGCCCGGCCAGGGAGAATCCCACATGGTGGGGCAGACCTCTCCTGCCTCATCCGCTGCTCCCCTCAGCAGTGTACTTCTCATCTGCCTGTTCTGCTCCCCACTCTGTCTCTGGTGAACCCTCTCGCCGCCCCACACCTCTGGCCTGTACCCCAGCTTGTATGTAAAAAAAAAAAAAATCACAAAACATTCCAGGATGAAACCTTGGCTAGCTCGCCCATGTGGCAGCAAAACAAACAATTGTTCCTGCTTGGGGACTGACCTTCAGACCCAGATCTGTCTGGGCAAAGGCAGGGTAGTTTAGCTGGCAGCGCTGGATGGGGTCATGTTGTTCTTTCCGTGAAGCTATCAAAGTGGAAGAAGTGACTTCAGCAGAAGATAAACCAGAGTTGTACTTCTGGATTCCTAGGGACGGAGGAGAGAGTGAGCAATACTAGACCCTGGGGCCTGGGTCAAGGACATGGCCTTGGGAACTTACCAGTGACCTGTTCCCAGAAAATCACTTGAACATCCTTCTGTCCCCAGGACCCAACTTGATTATGATAGGTAAACATTTTCTACCGCTCTTATCTTTCCTTCCTACCACCTCTGCCCACTTGACCCCGTCCTATCCTAACCCTGAGGGGATCAGGATCTGCAGTTAACAAGCTGGGGCCCTGGGAGGGGCGGTGGGGGCAGGGTTCGGGGCAGGAATTGGCAGATGGAGGAAGCTACATACTCCTCAACATTCCAGTCTCTGGTGAGGCTCTAGTTGGGAAAGAGGGCAAAGTCTTCCAGTGATTTGGCAGCTTTGATTACTATTACAAGAGATTAGATAATTTTTTTAATCACCAGATTTAAATTGTGTTTGCAGCTTAAAGGGAACATCACACCTTTGATGGCAAGTGATCAGAAAATCATGAGATTGCCTGAGCTTTGATCCCAATGAAAGAGAAAGTGGGAGACAGAAATAAAGTTGCCATTCATCCACATTCCATGAGTCTTGGTTGTGGAAGATGCTGCTTCTTGCTTCTGTTTCTGTCTGTTAGGCAGGGAGCTCTGTAGGTACAGAGAGTACACTGGACCAAACCTCACATGCACCTTCAAGGTAGAGTCACAGAAAATCAGGCTTGAGAGACAGCCTTAGTAAGAGGAATTGCTAGCTGGTAGGATGAATTGCCTAGCCCTGTTTGAACAGGTGGATTAAATCATGGGCTGGAGGGCCTATCTGTGCAATTCCACCCACTATACAACCATGAGGTGCCCTCATAGATAAAAAGCATGAGATCCTGACTAATGATTATCTCACAATTTATTGGGGGTACAAAGCTGAGAGTCACATGCACAGTTGGAATGTAACCCGTCTGGACATGCCCGAGTTTAGCCCAAATCAGAACAAGCTGTGACATGCCGTCCTCCTGTCTCATGAACCAACCTTTTAAATACCGCCTCCTAACAACCTTCGGGGATCCAGGCTCCATTCTCCATACCTGTACCATCTCCCTCATGCATGAGTCTCTAACAGAGCCTTGTCTGATTCAACTACACCTAGTGCTTTCTGGTGAATTCTTTCCCTAGAGGAAAAGGACCCACTCTTTTGGGTCAGAATCTGTCACAGAAGAACACTTCAAGTTATCTATTTCAATTGACCTCCTGCTATTCTGAGCCCCTCCCCTGGATCCCTGCCCAAGGCTCACCCCACTTGTGCTTGAGTATATACAGAAATAAGAGGATATGCATCCTCTCAAGATAGGTCACCCCATGTTGGAACAGCACTTTTCATTTTGTTGTTTCTTTTGATGTGCAGGCTTTTTGGGGTGTTGTTGGCTTGAGTCCCACTTCTTTATTTTTACTTTTGTTGTCTTTGCTTTCGGAGTCAAATCCAAAAAATGTTGCCAAGACTGATGACAAGGAGATCCTTCTCTGTGTTTTCTTCTAGGAGTTACATGGTTTCAGGTCTTTAGTTTAAATCTTTAACCCAATTCAAGACAATTTTTGTGAGTGGTGTAAAACAGGGGTTCAATTTCATTCTTCACGTGGCTACCCAGTTTCCCCAACACCATTTATTGAAGAGACTTTCCTTATCTCATTGACTATTCTTGGCTCCTTTGTCAAATATTAGTTGAACACATATGCAAAGATTTATTTCTGGTCTCTCAATTTTGTTCCAATGGTCTGTGTGTCTGTTGTTGTGTCAGTACCATACTGTTTTGACTACTATTCCTTTGTAATATAGTTTGAAACCAGGAAGTGTGGACATTTAAAAGGCATTGCTATCCGAGAGCTGATATGTCTTCCTTAGATGATGCCTATTTACTCAGGCTCCAGGAAAGTTCTTTGACTCTGCAAAAGTCTGCTCTCCATATTGTTGCTCCCATCATATTGTATGGGGATTTTTCTACAGGTCTGTGGACACCCTGAGAGTAGCGATTGTCTCGTTCATTGTTAAATCCACAACATCAAATTCATTATCTGCAGAGTAATAGGTACCAACAAATTAGTTTCCTTCCCCACCACCAGACTCAGAGTCTTCTGGGCATGTGTCTAGTGTCTAGCTGTTCCTGTCAGTCTGTCAGAAGAGCTCCGGTTCTGTGAAAGGATCAGTTGCCCTTCCTTTGCTGTAAGCCTTATTCCAGGTTGATCTCCCCAATTCTAAAAACATTTCGATTTTTTAAATTGTACTGAAAAGAGGAAGAAAATGACTTTCCAAGGTCAGGCAGTTGGGCTGGCGGGTCAACCGGGAAAGAAATAGATGAGTTCTGATGTGCCGTGTGAAACCCTGTCTATAAAAATCAAACTGTCCTATTTCTGATATTTGCACCTCATTCAATGACATTGTTTTCTTTGGGATAAAAGAACATTTACTATTCAGACTCAGCTGTGGAGTGAAATGGCCTGGATCTAGAGATAAGGGGCAATTTAGTACAGGCCAGCTGCCGCCCTTGTCAGCCAACAAATACAGGTTTAAATGAAAATATCGTAGGTCCATTGCTGTGTCTGCTCCCAAAGAGAACTATTTCTTTTGAGCCATAGTTTTTCCTGTCTTAAATGCCATTTTTGAAAAATGATGTATACTTTCATCTCACCAGGTACATCTCTCCTCCCTCGTTGCTGAGCTTCTGCATTTGGAGAGTCTGATAACCCTCTCATGATGTTATTTCAACAGCCTCCCTTCTGGTTTTCTGGACCCTGGCTGCCACCATTTCCCTCAATCCCCACACCACATTTCCTAAAGTTCAACTCTGGCCTCGGTCAGATGCCCCTGAGCCCTTGCTCAGTGAGCCCTGAGCAAGGGCCAAATACTTGAGCATGGCCTTCAAGGGTACCCCACTTTTGTTTTTTCCTATTGTGTTCATTCACTTCCAGCCAATTTCACCAACAGCTGCTTTGTGAATAGTTATTGCCTTTTCTAGAGTATTCTGTTTTCTTTTCTTTTTTTTTAAGATTTATTTATGTATACATACAGCTGGGGTACAGGCCAGAGGTGTGGCGTGGCGAGAGGGTTCACCAGAGACAGAGTGGGGAGCAGAATAGGCAGATCAGAAATACACTGCTGAGGGGAGCAGCGGGCGAGGCAGGAGAGCTCTGCCGCACCATGTGGGATTCTCCCGGGCTGGGCGTCGAACTCGCATCGCTGCTGCTGACAGCTCCAGAGTGCAGCGCTCAACCGCTGCGCCACCAGGGAGGCCCTAGAGTATTCTGTTTTCTTTTGCAGAGTGTGCCTCCCTCCAGTTCTGCATTCTCTACTCTCCCCATCTTCCCAAGTCCAGGATTGGCATTCTCTTTTCTCTGAAGATTTTCCTAGTTCCTCTTGCTGAAAGTGGGATGTCTCTGCCGACAGGCTTGCCCCGGATCGTGCACAGAAGCAGTGAGGAGAAGGACAGTTGCCAGGCTCTGAGAAGAGGGGAAATCAGGGAGCTGCTGTTCAGTGGTATATAGTTTCAGTTAGACAGGACAAATAATTCCTAGTGATCTGTAGAGCTACACTGTGTCTGTATTATTAGTAAGAGTAGATCTCAGATCCCTGGCTGTCTTAACCACAATAAAAAGGTTATGCACGTGGCTACGTAAGGTGAAAAGCTGACCACATGCCAGGCACACAATATTTCTTTTCTATATTTTTTAATTCTTTAAACTCTAAGAGCATTTACCCATTCTCTTCCAGGACAGCAAAGTTACTCCCATGTACCCTGTATTTTATGTGCCTATCTCCATTGCTATCCATCACCATAGAAAACGGAGCTACAGATTTCCATGTCTGATGTCTGGTTTTGAAACCTATGTCCAACATCCAACAGCTGTGTGGTCTTGAATTAGTTATTCAATTTCTTTAAAACTCAGTTTTATCACCTGTTGGGAAAAGAACTACAACTGTCTCTCTGGTCCTATGGGAGGATTAAATGTGACAATATGTGAAAATATCCAGCCTGATGCCAGATACAGGGACTCAGAGCCCAACTCAGCTTCCCTTTCTCCTTTGAGGGCGGCGATTACAATGTCTACATGTTTATAACCTTGTGGCACAGAACATGCATCCTTGTGCACAGTTACAGCTTGATAAATGCTTACCGAGTGAATGAATATAAAATGAATATAATGAAGAAAGAAAGGAAGGGAGAGGGAGGGAGGGAAGAAGGGAGGGGCAGAGGGAGAGGGAAATAGGAAAAAAAGAAGGGAAGTAAGGAAGGAAAGAAGGAAGGGAAGGAGGAAGGAAGGAAGGAAGGTGAGGCAGGAAGGAAGGGGAGGCAGGAAGGAAGGGGAGGAAGGAAGGAAGGAAGGAAGGAAGGAAGGAAGGAAGGAAGGAGGGAGGGAGGGAGGGAGGGAGGGAGAGAGGGAGGGAGGGAAGGAAGGAAAGAAGGAAAGAAGGAAGGAAGGAAGGGTGAAGGAGAGAGGGAAGAAGAAAGAAGAGGTAGGGAGGGAAGATAAATGAAGAAGAGAAGGAAGAAGGGAGGGGAGGAAGGAAGGAGGGAAAGGAAAGGGAAGATATAAAAGGGTTGACTCACTTATGTGATATTTATGAGGGGTCTCAACTCCAAGAAAGTATCTTTAAAGAGAACTGGGGTGTTTCCTCTTCTCCCTAACTACATTTTCTGCAGCAGCAGCATTGCAATCTTGACATTTGGAAAGGAGAGTCATTCAAACAACTTGATTTATAATGATGCATACCTGAAACTGATATGTTATAATGCAATGTTAGCTCAATAAATTAAAAACCACACACATTTTCTAACAGATGGAAGTCAGCAGTGACATGTCAGCAATGCCACTTCTGTTAAAGAAAGGATGATTGACTTTTTTAAACGGGAAGGAACACGTTATTCATGACAATTACACTAAGGATCAGTCTGTTGCAATAGAGAGAAAACAAGCTCAACTCTGAATACAACAAGGACAAATGGGTTTATAACCAAGGAGCAGAATAAAGGGCCCAATGGGAGGAAATTTACTAGGAGGAGGCATCGAGGTAGGGAGATCTTGCTGAAGACCTCGGCAACAAGGTGAGGGTGGAGGAGGAATCAATCAGCTATCAGGAGTGGGACAGGGATTCTCACGGAACTGAGGCAGCAGAAGTCTTGCTAAGAGTGGGCTAGGCAGGCTGAAGACAGGAGGAGGCGCCAAGGTCAAGGCCTAGCTGAGAAGAGGGCTCTGTGCAACCTGACTGAGATTTGGTTAAGAAGAAAAACGCTAATCCAAAAGGATACATGCACCCATATGTTCATTGCAGCACTGTTCACAATAGCAAAGGTATGGAAGCAACCCAGATGTCCAAAAATAGATGATTGGATCCAGAAGATGTGGTACATATACACAGTGGAATACTATTCAGCATTCAAAGAAGATAAACACATGCAATTTGCAGCGACATGGATGGAATTAGAGGGGATCATGCTCAGTGAAATAAGCCAGAAAGAAAAAGAAAAATATCGAATGGTTTCACTTATAACAGGACTATAGGGAGGCCGGGTGGGAGAGAGACAATCAGTGGGGGAGGAGGGGGGTGAGGAGGGAGCCGGAGGGAGGAAAGGGAAAGGGCACAAAATGGAATAGAAAAGAACACAAGGGACCATGGAGATGGATCACGGGTGAATTGGTGGTGGGCTACCCAAGGGGAATGCAAAATGTAAAAGACATAAGTAACAATAAAAATATATATTATTTAAAAAAAAAAAAAAAAGAAGAAGGTCTTTGGGCCTCCCTGGTGGCACAGCGGTTGAGCGCAGCGCTGTGGAGCTGTCGGCAGCTGTGACGCGAGTTAGACGCCGGGCCAGGGAGAATCCCACATGGCGCGGCAGACCTCTCCTGCCTCGCCTGCTGCTCCCTTCAGCAGTGTATTTCCATCGATCTGCCTATTCTGCTCCCAACTCTGTCTCTGGTGAACCCTCTGCCTCTGGCCTATACCCCAGCTTGTACGCATAAATAAATAAATCTTTAAAAAGAAAAAAGGAAAGAAGAAGGTCTTTGTCTCTTCTCTCTTATCCCACAGGAAAGAAAACTTCCAAGAAGCCCAGGGGGAGCTAACCTAAGTGGGAAAGCAGGGCTGGGGCTGGTGTCCTGACCTGGAAGTCCAGAAGATTTGGCAAAATGCCATCAACATCCCTGTCTCTGATCTTTCATGTGTAAGCGGGATGTGATACCAGCTCAAGTCCAAAGCCCCGGAGCGCTCCATTCACCCCTTTTTTCCTTTCTTTTTAATCCCAGGGTGACCTTCAGCAAAACATAAAGCATGGGACAGTCAGGCAGGACAGGGTGCGTGCGTGCGTGCGTGTGTGTGTGTGTGTAGGGGGTTCTGGGAGGGCTCTCTAGGTCCTTACCAGATGAGGAACAGCTTTGCTCATATCCAATTTATCAAGCTCTGTGGCCTTTTCATCTAAAATGTGTCTCAAAACCTGCTACTTCTGTCCATCTCAACAGCTCCTGCTCTAGAACTGGCCACCATCATCTTGCCCGGACTTTGCCACCGCATCTAGGGCTCCCTTGCTCGTGGGCACGCACACCTATAGTCCATTCTCCAAATAGAGTGAGCTTTTAAGGCTGAAATAATAATATTTCATTTAATTCTGCTGAAGAGGATTCCTCTGTGCAGAGCACATTATGCAAACCTCTTACTGAGACAAGGGGCCACATTTTCTGGCCTCTTCCTCTCTACTCTGACCTCATCTTTTCCATTGTCTTTCGCTCTCCCCAGTAGCCTTCTTTCTGTATCTCTTTCCCTCCCCTCACAACCTTGACACCTGCAGTTGTCTCTTGCATGCTCTTCCCACCTAGATCTTCACACGGCTGTCTCCTCAATCAGAGCCCCAGTCAAAAGTCAAATCTCTCTCCTCCATTTGTTATAACCAGGTTTGATGTGTGCAATATCTTTTGTTGCTTCACTCAAACTTCTGCTGAGTTTTCTTTCTGTGAACGTGGCTCTCTGCCTGCTACCAAGGATACAAAAATGAATAAGACCAAGTTGTTCTCCTCAAGGGTCTCAGTTGAATCAGAGAGCCAGGAAAGTAATTTCAAAGATCTCAAGATATTTATGGCACAATGCAAAAAAGAGCTGCAATGGAAGTCTTGTGGGAGCACAGGGAAGGGTGGAACTATTAATAACTGTGCCTGGGGGAATCAAGGAAAGTTTTAGAGGGTAACTGACTTTACCTGGATAATTACAGTGGAGAGTCCTTATTTTAGAATGAATGAAATGGAGCTGAATTATACTGTTCTATTTAAGATCTAAACTTCATCTATGTTTGGTAAATATTTAAACACACAGCATTCCTGATTTTCATGCATAGATTTAATGGGCATTAAATATACTCAAAGTAAAATTCTCTACCGTTTTATTCAAAAGGGTCTAAGCACTTCTTCTGTGGCTGACTTTACAACAAAGATTGATAGAGGAAGTAGTATCAGGAGATGAAGACCTTTGAGTTAGTGGGGCTCTAGTTTTTCCAGCTGAAATGAGGTGAAGTAGAAGGTCATTGTCATACAGCTGAACTGTTTTTTTTTAATTCCTGAAATAAACTTGATCAAGTGACTCTCTTATTCTTGGATAGGTAGGCACATTCCTAACTGTCCTTCACATTTTCCAGAAAGGCAGTATCTTTTCTTTTCCAACAACTTCATTGAGCTATAAGTGACCACATAACAATCTGTCATTTTCAGGTGTAAGATGTGAAGATCTGCTACATGTGTGTATTATGAAATGATTACCCAGTAAGGCCAGTCAACACAGCCATCACCTCCCATTACTACATATTTTTTTTTCTTTTGTGGTGAGAATATCTAAGGTCTCTTTAAGGAATTTTTAAGCAAATAATGCAGTATTATTAACCATAGTCACCATGTAGAACATTACATTCCCAGAATTTATTCATCTTATAACTGAAAGTTTGGACCCTTTGATCATCTCTCATTTCCCCCAGTCCTCAGCCCCTGCTAATCACTATGCTATTTCCTGTTTCTACAAATTCAGCTTTTTAAGATTCTACATATACGTGAAATGACAGTACTTGCCCTTCTCTGTCTGACGTCTCAGTTAGCACAGTACCCTCAAGGTCCATTCATGTTGTTGCAAACGGAAGGATTTCTTACTTTCTAAGGCTGAGTAATATTCCAGTGTGTGTGTGTGTCTGTGGTGTGTGTGTGTGTGTGTATCAAATCACATTGTCTTTATCCAGTCTTCCACTGATGGACATTTAGTTTGTTTCCATATCCTGGCCTCCCGTCTCTTGCTAAGCCTCCCAATTCCAGTTCTCTTCCTTGCACTCCAAACCTCCTTTATGGTCATGCACCTGTGTCAGCTCCTTCTTATCTCCAGCATCTACTATGTGAAGGCCCAGGTCTCCTTGTGGGTGGGGAATGAGGTCACCAGGCTGTTCCTCTAGCGACACAGGCATCGACTCCGGGGATGTCTCCATTTCACCTGGAAAGTGAGAGGGAAGTGTAAGCGTCACTATCCCCAGTTGCCCCCCCACCCCCCACCCCTGCTTTATGTGCTATGCTCTGAGGCCCTTCAAACAATGCTGTTTGTTTGGCTCATCTACCTCAGGCCAAAGGTGGAGCCCCGGGTGTCAGCACCTCCCATTGGACTTCTTGTTTGCTCATCTCTCATTTTCTCAATACCTCCTAGTTTTTTTTTTTTTTTTTTTAAATCCTTCATTTTGGCTCTGGTTACCACCCCTTCTGAATGGAAGGGAGGAGGAAAGTCTATAAGAAACACAGGCTGTGGAGTCACCACTGGGATTCCTCTCACCACTTGTTTCCTGTGTGACTAGCAAGCTACTTGACCTCTCTGATCCTGAATTTCATGTGTTTAAAAAAAAAAGGTAAAAAGTACTGAGTTCCTAGAATTAGTCTACAGATCAATTAAATGATGCCTGTCAGAGGTCTACGACAGA
Source organism: Scalopus aquaticus (assembly GCA_004024925.1). NCBI lineage: Eukaryota > Metazoa > Chordata > Mammalia > Eulipotyphla > Talpidae > Scalopus > Scalopus aquaticus. Next base: position 97,227 of record PVIJ01000566.1, read on the forward strand.
ATTTGGCGTACAGTCATTTTAATAAGTAGCATCTGTTACTGTTAATATGACTGCTGTTATTATCCAGCTTGGGACCTTGAGGGAGCGTGGTTCTTAACCAGGGCTTTACTTTGGAATTTCCTAGGGAGTGTTAAGAAAAAATAACAACTGGGGTCTTGGCTCCACCCCAGAGACTTTGACATGTCAGTCTGAGTGTGGTGTGACTATTTGGAGAGCTCCCCAGGTGATTCTAGCATGCAGCCAAGGCTGAGAACCAGAGTGGTGGGTCTTAAAGTGTGGTCGGGACCAGAGGCACCAGCATCCCCTGGGAGCTGATGAGACATGAAAGTTCTCAGGCCCCACCCCCATCTGACTGAATCAGGTGTAAGATGTGAAGATCCGATACATGTGTAGATTACGGAATGATTACCCAATAAGGCCAGTCAACACAGCCACCACCTCCCATAACTACACCCTTTCTTTTGTGGTTAGAATATTTAAGATCTCTTTAAGGAATTTTAAAATCTCTGGGGTAGTCCCAGTGATGTGTGGTTTAAGGAGCTGTGTTTTGCAGGGCTCTGATGCCTGACTGAGTGGTGCTGCTGTGGGGAATCTAGGACACCAGCCCCTGCTCACTCTCCGGTGGTGGTTGTGGGAGATGGGTCTTTGTGGGAAGAATGCAGTCATATGGCTTCTGGGCTCCAGTCATCAGCTCAATAAGGTGGGCAGGGGCATAACTGGGTTCCAAGGAGAACGTACATGCACACACTTCCGCACGCATGGGCATATTTTCCAGCAAACATGGCATCTGGCAATTTTGCCTTCTGCAAGGTTTTAAATAAAATGGAAGAACTTACTAGCTTTATGTTCGTTGCATTTCATTTGTTCTGGTATTTCATAGCATTTAAAGAGATATTGGTAGGATGAAGTGACCTTTAAAGATACTCTTCGTGGTGAACTGACCTATGTTGTTTTGCCTGTTCACAATGATCAGGCCCTTTTATTGACCATCCATAGTTCCCAGTGGTTAGTAGTGGGTGAGGTCAGTAGTTCTCCCTCCCCATCCTGGGTGCTGTATTACAATGCAAACAAATTTTGGCCCAAACTCAGTCACACGTAGCAACAACCAAATATTAAGCAAGCAAACAAAACCAAACACAGTAATAGGAAATCCCAGTAGTTGTGTTTTGCAGGCTCACTCAAGTACGGACCTTCTGGCCTTGGGGTTCTTCAACAACGAATGTTCACTTCGAGGCAAAAATGCCCCAAGGTTCTGATCATCAACTGAGTTTCTCCAGCACCCCTGGCATTTTGGGTACCGGACTTTCCTAGGCACTTGCAGGCCATTTAGCAAGCCTGAGCTTGGGCACTGAATTCCGCTGGCATCCATTAGCCTATCCATGGCACACCATAGTCAATGCGGTAACCCTACAATGCCCCAAACCTCTGTATTCCTCTGACAAATGCATGGGTGAAAGGATCCACTTAAAATGTGACTCCAAAGGTGTCAGGTTGCTGAGTTTTCCAAAATGGTCCCTTAATGCAAGGCAGAATATTTCATGAAGAGCTTACATTTCACCAATGAAACATTATTTCTAATATCCTTTATGCAATTACCAAGCTCCACACACAGCTCAGACAGTGGTATTTAAAGCAAGCCCTTGTCACAGTGCTTGTTGAAGGCGGATTTGGAGTGGAGCCTCCTGATTAGGGTCTTTCAAATGCTAACCAGCTACCTCTGGCATGTGGCTTCCTGATTAGAGTGCTTCACATATTAATTAACTGTTTCTAGGATATGGATTATTTTTAATTTATACATCATATTTCTTACCATCTATGCTGAAGCATGTTAATGTAAATTATAGATAACTCAGTGTACTGTAGTTTGGGGTGGAAACCTCTTAGGTGGTGGGTGTGAAAATTACCACGTCTGGTAAGTGATCCAGCAGTATGTGTAAGGAGGTCTTAGAAAGTACATTGCCTTTAATGAAGGGATATCATGATAAACTGCCCCGGTTAGCCAGGACTAAGGGGCTTCTTGGGATATGTGAAAACTGTGACTGTCCAAGATTATCCTACCAGCCACTCTGCCTCTAGAAATCTAGCCTAAAGGAACAGCTAGGGAAAATTTCTTGTAATTGGCATTATTTCTGAAAAGATAAATTTAAAAACTATTCACAGAATTGGCAATAGGAAATTTGTTAAGTAAGTTTTGTTATAGCCATCAGATGGAGTACAATCATTTAAAGAACTCATGTTTTTCAACATCACTTGTCATTAGGGGAATGAAAATCAAAACCACAATGCATACCTGAGAATGGCCTATATTAAAAACAATAAATGTTGATGAGAAAAAGAGGAACCTTCATACACTGTTGGTGGGAATGTAGATTAGTCCAGTCTTTATGGAAAACAGTTTGGAAGTTTCCCAAAATATTAAAAATAGTTTTGTCATACAATTCAGCATTCCTACTCTTTGGTATTTGAGGAATGCAAAAACACTAATTCAAAAGAATATATGCACTTCTGTGTTCTTTGTAGCACTAATTACTATAGCCACATTATGGAAACAATGTAAGTAACCAAAGACTGATGAATAGATAAAGAAGATGTGGCATATACACACAATGGAATACTACGCAGCTAGGAAGAGATGAAATCTTTTCATCTGTGACAACATAGATGGAACTAGAGGGGATTATACTAAGCGAAATAAGTCATAAGAAGAAAGACAAATACAGGATGATTTCACTCATATCTAGAATATAAAGTGAACAAATAAAATTAACCAAAACAAAGCCTGGAAATCTGACTGTAGCATTGAGACTAGCAGAGGAGTAAGTTGGGGGGTAGGGAGCAAAGGGGAGCCAGGACCCAGTAGGTTGTGGGGGAAGACTATCAGTGCATTGGTGGGTGTGGTAACAAACACCTGAAGAGATGGGAACTTATTCTCCTAAAGCATATACAGTTTTTAAACCAAGGTCACCTTAATAAAAAATACAATTTCAAAAAGAAAAAGTACTTGCCAGACAGAAAGATGCTCAATAAATCAGTAATTGTTATTGGTATCTTGCTTCTCAGAATGCTTGGTTGGCATCTTAGGCAATTCTGAGAGTCTTTTTGCCTGATGGCTTTGGACAACATTTCTGCTAATTTGGGGAGAGTTTCTTAATTACTATTTGGCTTGTTAGAATTGACACATAAGTACACCCAGGTAAATTTGAATTTCAGATAATTTTAAAAAATGGCATGTTCCAAATATTGTCTAAGACATACTTATACTAAAAATTCATTCATTGTTTATCTGAAATTCAAATTTAACTGGGTACCCCTTATTTTATCTGGCAATCCTACTTATTACAGCATGACAACCTCATGAAAAAGCCCAGAGATTAAGAAAACTTTATAGCCACCTCTTTACCCAGCCTGCCCCTGCTCAACTCCAGCCTCGTTAGTGAGGAGGTGAAATCCCCGCCTGGCGCCCCACATGCCTCCTGCACTGGGCAGAGAGGTCTGTCCTTCACTAACCAAGGGGTTTTCAGGAAATGACATCATCTCTTTAAGTTCCCAAGTCCTCAAATGCAAAACGGGGTGAATAAGATCTGCTGCCTTGTGAGAATTAAATAAAATGAGAATATCCAGCATCATCTCAAACATTTAGCCCAGAATCTGGCTCATAAGTTAGGTATTGTACAAATAATAGCTGCCATAACCACTGTGAGTTCAACCCCTCCCCCCCCACCCCCCTCCGTGATGAGTAAAACAGATCTTCGAGGCGTCACCTGTTTCTCTTTTTCATAGCCTGTGTGGGGCATCAAGTGAGCAGCCCAGCACCAGAACGCCCAGGCTTCAGCCCTTCTCTTTATGGCCCCCTGTGTGCCTCCAGCAGCACATTCCCCCCGGCACTGACCCACGTGGAGGAAGAATAAGACCAGTCCTCCAACTTGACTTGCCAAGACCCAACACCCACAGTGCAGGAGAAGACCCCCTCCTTTTGGTGCATCGCAACGCCCTCGGTGTGCGCAACGCAGCGCAGCGCCACTGACGTATCGGGTGCTCACAGCAGTGTCCCTTGATAAACTTGTTTTCTCCATCTGGAAACTGAGTTTCAGTCTTGCTCAGAGGCAGCGCTCCCCCCTCCTGGTCAGGGCTGTGTGAGACACGCTGGGGACCCCAGGACTGGGCTCTGATCTGGACTTCCCCTTACTGAGGACTCGGGCATGCCACCTAACCCTGCAGCAGCCTTTGCTCTGCAAATAAAAGGGAATGATAATTATCCTCCCTGTGATGTCACCGTGGAATAGCCAATAAAAATGATTTAAAAGCAATTGCCAACAACTAAAATCAAATACATAATAAGAGCATAAATAGCTGAGTTCTATTAACTTCCTCAGGAATTTAAATATAATTAAAAAAAAAGACCAATCCCTGGATATTCATGCAAGTTAGAGGGAGTCATTAGTGAGATGGAAAGAAAAGTGGATTTTCTTGATGGTTTTATTAATAAGAAAAAGAGTAGATGTATATTGTTTGTCAAAAAAGGAGATTTTCTGGAACATATGGCAAATTAATCATTAAGACTCTCTTATGGCTCAGACCCACTTAATATGTTCTCTGTTGTGTGTGTACAACAAACCTGCAAAATTACATTACGGTGACTATTAAATGATTCATCAGGGTCACTTCCCCAGTAGATTTGGAATCTGGTGCTTATTTATGCTTCTCCCTTGGTAAGCTTTATTGTCGCAATTGTGCTTGCCAGTGGCTAATTAGAGGTGATGGTACAAGCTAATTGTTAAAATTTTTCAGAACCATGCAAAGTATTTATTTTGAGAGGAGGGAAAATTCCAGTTCCATCTCTGGCAGCAGAAAGGATGTGATTTGATCTTAACAAATGGTGTGGCTGCTGGTCCTTAATAATTTGCAGTCAATGTAACATGTAAAGTCATTGTCTGACAGCGTGGACCTGGGGACAAAGATGCTATTATTGCTGGCAGGCCCAGGAGCACCTGGGCCAGGTTTGGAGTTTTTTCCCTCTCATACCTTTAACCAGAGTAAGATGGGGTGAATTGTGGGGATGGCAAATTGCACCTGGATCACAGGGGATGGGTCAGATGGATCAGGCTGGGGAGACCAGCGCACATGAACTCTAAATGATAAGAAAAAGTGTAATCTGTAGGGAAAGGTCAGACTTTAAAGGGCAGAGGAAATGTATTTTCTAGTAGGGCACAAAGACAGGAAAAGTAGAAAGGTAATGCTTAGAAATTCAGGCTGGCAACCCTGGGATGTTTGACAACCAATAGCCAATCCTGAGACCCTAGAACAGGGTTCAGGATCGAGACTGATCTTGAGGGAGGAGGAAGGTAGCAGGCACAGAAGACCCAAGGATGGTTCTCAAACACGAGTACCCCAGCAGGAGGGAGAGAGGCAGAGCCCTACAGACGGACTGGCACAACCCTCCCTTGGTTCACACAGCTGCCTTTACCTCCACCTGCACCTTCTTCACACTTTGCTGGCGAAGCAGCACGCAGCACACTCGGGGTCCATTTCCACCCCTACTGTGCGTCCTGCTGAGGGGAGACTGGGAAGAGGCACTACGCATAGCTCACATGCAGCTAGGGTTTGCTCTCCCCTAAGTGGACAGGGAGCAACTGGGAACCCCACGGCTGCGCTCCGAAACCCACTCTCATATTGACCCCCAAAGGCACATTCCCACAGGCTGCGTCCCGCCAGTGCCTGAGTCAGCATCGTCACAGTGATGGGCTACGCGGACTCCAGGACTCGCCCTCTGCTTCGCTGCCCCTTTCTAAGCCGGTGAGCGAGGGTGAGGATTGGCTCACAGGGCTATGGAGCAAGTTTCATTTCCTGCCTCTGCTTCTAATAACCCTCTCCCTTTAACTTACCCACTATTGAGTGGCCCTGGTCCCCTCTTGACACTGCCACCACGATCTCTTCGCAGTCTCTGCTCCTGTCCAGCAAGTTTGACATGGTCCTGAAAAGTTTTATTAATTGGCTTGGACCATCATCTGTAGCTGACTACTGGCAAATACAGTTGGGATAATGAACGTCAATGGCTGGGGTCTCCCCTAGTCTTTGATTAAATGGAAAAGAAGGATGAGTCTCTGAGTAGGCACACTGCTTAAGAAGCAGGCAGTATGTTAGCGGAAAACAGAAAGTACCCGTCTCTCATGGGGTGTGGTGCTGACAAGCACATGGTTTGACCTGCAGAGAGGAGGCTGATTTCAGGGCCCCCCTCCAGCTGCCCCTCCTCCCAGGGCTTTTGTGGGGTGCACAGACTCGGTGAGCACAGGTGGAGGCCCTCTCAGTGGTTTTTCTGTTCCTATACACCTGGGCTCTGTCACGGTGCCCCTAGAAACACACAGGAGGGGAAAACGAACCTGGAAATGAACTCAATGAACTTCATATCTTAATGCAGCTGTAGTGGGTTCAATGGTGATCCTCTTGCCCAGAAACTTTGGATGGGACCCGATTTGCAAAGAGATGTAATTATAATGTGTATCTTGCGACGAGATCATCCTGGATTGCCTGGCTGAGCTTAAAATCCAATGACAGTTGTCCTTAGACTAAAGTAGGGGGAGATGAGACAGACAGAAGAGGAGCACCTAGGAAGGAACCCAGGATGGAGACCAGGGGATGAGGCAGAGTTGTAGATGTGCAACCACAAGTCAAGGACGCTGCAAGTTACAAGTTATGCAGCCAAAGCAACCAGAAGCTGGAGGAGGAAAGGAACAGTCCCCCACCCTCACCGCCACCCAGGGCCTGCAGAAACAGCTCTGCTGGCACCTTGATTTTGATTTTGAACTTCTGACCTACAGAACAGTGAGAGAATGAATTTTCCTTAGGTTAGGTCACCAAGATTGTGATCATTTGTGGCAGAAGCCCTGGAAAATGAACACAGGGCTAAGGGTGGGGACGGACAGAGAGACTCTCAGGGGTTTTCCTGCCTGAGTTGTAACTAGCTCTCTCCTGCAGCATCGAAAACCAACTACATTTTACCCTTCAGGGCGAAACAGACTTATTCCCTTCTTCTGACCCCAGCTTTAGAAATCATTTCTCCTTTTTAATATTTACTTTGCAAGCTCCTAATGCTTTTATTATGTTAAAAAAGAGAATAAGTATAACTCCTGTTTTTCTCGACTTTGTATAAGAACTTAATATTTCTCCTATGAACGTGCTTGCTTATGCACTCACACCACAATCTTATTTTGCTGTCTTTTTCTGTCCCTGGCTTTTCTTCTGTCCAAACTTTCTTCTGTCCTTTAACTTTTCTTTGGCAGTGAGAGAGGAATTTCAGCTTACCCTTGGACAGTTTTTAAGTCCTCATACCAGTATTTCTTCTCAAGGTTGTGGAGTGCTCAGGAGCTCACTCCAGATATTATTATTTTTTGAAGATTTATTTTTGGTTATTTATGCATACAAGAATTGGGCTATAGGCCAGAGGGGGATGAGAGGATTCATCTGAGATAGAGTGGGGAGCAGAACAGATGGATCCACTGAAATACACTGCTGAGGGGAGCAGAGGTCGAGACAGGAGAGGTCTGTTGCTCCATGTGGGTCAGCTCCCTGGCCAGGGATCGAACTCGTGCTGCAGTGGCTGGTGAGAGTTTGATAGCACTGAGACTTTAACCCCTGCACCATCAGGGAGGGCCTCCAGGTATTACTAATTTCTGTGCCATTCAGCATAGTACATGGCATGTGTGGCAGATGCTCTGGACCAACCCACCCTGTGTGTCCAGGACAGAAAGGTCTCTTGAGATGTTAGGTTTCTATGTTAAAATCAAAACAGACCTATCTGGACAAAGCAGAATGGACACTGGTCACCCTAATTAATTTAGCAAATGGATGGGTCATCCTGAAGCCATTGTCCTGGGGACATTAAGACTTGGGCAAGTTGCCCAATATAAAGCTATTTGGTTCTGACACTGCCCTGCCACCCCAGGAGAGCACCACCTGGCCCCCAGCTCTGACCACATTCCAAGGGCCTCTGCTTAATGCTCTTGTGTGTAGTTCCAGTTCTGTCATACGACTATTTTGTTCTCTGAATTCTTTTCTAGCTGGTTTTTCTCCTTCTGCATCTAAAATGCTAATGATCTCCAGGATTCTGTCTTTGGTCTGTTTCCAAACAGTTCATGGGTAACCCCAAGAACTGAAATGAAAGTGAAACGAAACCAAAACCCACAAACAACACACACTACCAACTTCTCCCGCCCTTTTTTTTTTTTTTTACACCCAACAAGTTCTCTAGCAACAAGCTCTGCTGAATTCTTCTGAAAAAATATTTAATCCATTTTCCACCAACTTCACGGTCACTGCCATATGCCAAAATGGTACCATTCCTTGTCTTCTCTTTAATTGTCCATTTCCACTATATCCTTCATTTGCTTCAAAGTGACTGTTCTCACAGGCAAACATGGCTGTGCCCTTTCTTGTTTGACTTCTGACAGTGGCTTCTGGCAGTATGCAAGATAAATTTCAGCTTTCTTAGACCAGCAAGAGACTCTTCAGGCCCGCCCCTGCCCAGCAGTTTGCTCCCCCTTACCCATGTCAGGCACCACACTCCTGTCTCTGGGACCCATCCTGCGTCCTCTACAACCTTTGCACCGACACATCCCTCCTTCAGAGTGCTGCCTTCCCATGCCCTCCATCCAGCTGCCTCCTGCCATACTCAGGTTGTCCCCGCCATCCTGGGAAGCGGGGTGAGACGCGACCTCTGCGTGCACCAGCAGCGCGTTCACTGCCCCAAGCATGCACCCACTGCTATCTCCTCCCGGGACCGAGCAGGCCCATGGCAGGGCAGTTGACTCACCTCTGTCTTCTCTTTCCGCAGCATAATGTAGGTGCCTATGTTACAGGGCAGGGAGAGGGGCAACCCCGAAACCCCAGACCTGCCCTGTTCTAAATAGGTTCTGCCATCCGCCGCATCAATACAAAACATATAGGACCTTTGGTGGAAACAGACTTTAATACAATTAGAAAAGACAGAGAAGAAAAAGAATGTATTTTCTAAGTCAAGCATCCAATGTTATCCAACTCCTCATGGGTAAAAGTCCACCCAAATGGGATTGGCCCAAAGCAAGTCTCAAAAGCCTGCCACAAGTCTAGAACAGCTTTTATCTGTCTGAAACAGCCAGACAATTCTGGGAGGAACCAAAATACTTTTTGGCAGGGACCCATACAAAAGGGTCAGAAACAGACGATTCTGAGAGGAACAGAACAAAATTAGAACCAAAATCAGCATAGCCATCGTTAACTTCCCCACGGGTCTCTCACCCACATCGCTCTCAATCAGTCCAGGCCAGTGCAGCTTCTTCACAAGTCTCTCAGCTCCTTGCGCCTCTTCCGGCTTTCCATCCTGCTTCTGTCTCCTCCTGTCTTCTGTCTTTGTGTTCTGTCTCCTCTGTGTGTCCTCTGTGTGTGTGTCCTGTCTCTCTTCTCAAGCTTCTTATATCCTGCTCAGTTCCACCCTCCCTTGGGTGGGACAGGGAACCTGGGACACACCCTTTTTCCTGGGGGCCACCCTGTTACACCTATACTGGAGGTGTCTCTGCCTCCATCTCTCTCCCACATGTCAGAATCCAGTCCTGCCACTGTATGCACAGTAGTGTCTTTCCATATAAAATGAGTTAAATGAGATCATACCGGCTTAGGGTGGGTCTCTAATCCAATGCCAGTGATGCCCCTGTGAGAGGAAAGGACGACCAAATAAGAGAGAGACGTTCAGTGAGGGAGGGGGAGGGTAAGGGCTCAAAATGGGGAGGGAAGAGCACAAGGGACTATAGTGATGGTTCACTGGTGAATCGGTGGTGGGAAACCTACAGGGAATACACAATAATGTAAAAGATATAAATAATAATAAAAATATATTAAAAAATAAGAAGAAAGGACACACAGACACACACACACACACAGAAGATGGCAGGGAAGAGCACGGAGGGCTGGCGGCCATTGGAAGCTAGCAGAGGCAGGGAAGCATCTTTCCCCAGAGCCCACACCTTCACTTCCGGCCTCCAGACCAGTGAAGGATACATTTCTGCTTTTTATTTTTTTTTATTTTTGTATTTTAAAAAGATTTATTTATTTATTCATACAAGAACTGGGGTGTAGGCCAGAGGTGTCGGGTGGTAAGAGGATTCACCACAGACAGAGTGGGGAGCAGAACAGGCAGATCTACTGAAGTACACTGCTGAGGGGAGCAGCAGGTGAGGCAGGAGAGGTCTGCTGCGCCATGTGGGAATCTCCCTGGCCGGTAATCTAACTCGTATGGCAGTGACTGCAGATAGCTTCATAGGCTGAGACTTAACCCCTTGTGCCACCAGGGAGGCCCCATTTCTGCTTTTTAAAGTCACCCAGTTTGTGATACTTTGTTACGGCTGCCCTGGGAAACTAGTAGCTGTCCAACATGTTTGGATGGTTCAGTGAATAAGCCCACCCCTGTCCTTCTTCACAGCCATTGGGAAACTCCTCTGGCAGCGCCTGGTTGGAAGTCTCTGGTCGCTTTCTGATCATTCTCCCAGTGTTAGCTAAATGGGACAATACCGTGAACCGTGATTCTACATGGATCCTATGTTTGTTAGGCCAATTATCAGAGAAATTTTTTGCCCCTGACCTGACTACAAGGTTAGCTGAATCCTGGTGTTAAAAAACGTCACCTCTGCCCTGAGCACAGCTTTCCTGCCAGGCTCAGCTTGGGGTGCCTAAAAGGACAATGATTTGGAAAAGCACTGAGCTCAGAGAGCAAGCCGTAGGCCTGTGTTCGCACCTGCCTGCTAATAAATGAGGAGCCACGTGGGCGAGTGTTGGCCCTGCTTTCATTATGATACAGAGACCTGCGGCCCGGAGACCTCGTGCCTGTACGTGACGAATGACAAAACTGACTCAGGTCAGGTCTAACCAAGAAGGTCATAGAAAGAAGTCCAGTTGCAGAACAAGACAAATTCAGACTAAGATCCCAGCGCCACCGCTGATGCTTTGAATCCTCTGTGATGTGGCTTCAGAGAGTGGTCGCAGGGCCTGTGCACGCCTCACCAGGTTATTGCTATAATTAAGCAAGATCAAGCATGTGAAAGACTTTGGGGGCTACAAATGGTCCCTGTCATCCAGTAACAGTCACACAGCTCGGGGGTGAAGTGCTGTTTGGGGTCTCAGCCCCAGGGACCAGGCTCTTTGCCCTGAAATAGAGACAGTGGCCTCTAATGAGACACTTTGGCATTAATTAGGAATCTGGGATGTTCCACCTTATGCACTTTCAGATACACCTTCTACTTTTATCCTCACAAAGCCTTTTATTTTAAAAATCCTTCTCATTAAAAGGATAGGTTCATTTTGGAAATGAGTCTCAAAGATGGGAGGTACTGATCCTCGCAGAGAGCAAGAGTTCGCTACCTTGTCTGTCTGTGAGTATCCCCTGGGGGCCTTGAAGAGCCTCCGGCCCTGGTCCCCTCCCAGACCAGTGAAAATGTCACCAGCCAGGGGAGTAGGCGCGGCCTGATCCCACCCTCTCCTACAAAGCAGGCAGATAAGCAGGGACAAAACCTGCCTGGTACCTAGGGCCAAGCAGCTGAACTTTAAAAAGCTCCCACATGGCTCCAAAATGTAGTCATGTTGGAAGATCTGTGCTCTAGAGTCTTCCAATTGGTTTCTTCCAAATAAAGTGATTTGACTGTGCTCCCCCATCAGAACAGCAGAGTAGATTTCATTGTCCCCACTCCGAAGATGGGGAAAACCAAAGCTGAAAGAAACTTCTAGAAAGACATGAACTAGACACCAGCTATCTCGCTGCTGCTCCATTGCTTTGTCCCTGTGGTGATGTCTGGGGAGGGCGTGTGTCTTCCCAAGATCAGGCGGACTCGGTCTCACTGCTGCTGAACCCCAGAGAAGTGGGTCATGGAACAAGGTCCCAGTGACCAGCCAGAGCCAGGCTCCGGGGCCCCATCACCGGCCTCTGGGCTCCTCTGCAGTTTCTAGGTTCCCAGCAGCACAAAGCAGAGCCCGGGGGGTTTCCATATGGGCCTGTCAGATCCGTTTCTTCCCCGCCTCTGTCTTTCCATCTGCCTTGTCATAGGGTGTGCAGAGCGGGCCTGCCAAGCGCATTAGAGGCTTTGGAATGGAGAAAGCAGCGTGAGCCCAGAGTGTTTACACCACGGGAAAAGCTGGGCTCTCCACAGATCATCCGTGCCCTGTCTCTGGGTTCTCATGCCCGAGATGATTCCCAGGGGGCCGGAGGCAATGAAGACACAGTTCTGCAAAGCAGAAGGCTCTGACAGCCCCACAAATCAGCCTCCATATCTCCACTCCCCCACCCCTCGCCAGTCCCTCCCAGGACAATGCTATCAAGTCATCTTGAGCAATGGAACCAGAAAATCCCAATGCAGTGAAAGAGAACAGAGGCCTCTCTTTCTAGCTGCTGGTGCGATTTCAATAGAAAGCCCTTCTTGGGCAGGAAGAAGCAGTCCTTCTGCTGTGTCCCTAACAAAAGCTGACCTCTTCCTTGGCGGCCTTTGGTAGACCCAGAATCAAGCTGGGGTGATTTCCCTACCACCGCCATAGTCATAGCAACAGCTTTGATTAATGCCGTGGCCCATTAGAGGGATAATGTCAGCCCTAATCAGAAACGCCTCAAGTATCTCTCTTTGCATTTTGGTAAATGGCGTAATCACATTACGGTTCGATGTGTCTGGGAGCTGATTGCTGTCGCGAAAAGTCTGCCTGATTTTTCAGGTTAAGGGGTGTCAGGGGGCCTGAGAGGCAGCTAATCACCCTGCATTGTTGGGAGAGTTTGGAGAGAAAATGAGGGCACAGAGGCCGTCTGGGCGGTGCCTGCCCTGCCCTTCCCTTTGGGTGGACAGGGTCTCTGTGCTGGTGGTGTGTTCTCAAGGGCTGCCCCCGCAAGGGAGCTGAGCCGAGAGTCCGAGAGAGGCGGCATTTATTGTTGTGGTTGAGCATAAAGAAAACAGGGACACAGCGGGACTCTGAGTTGGTCTTGGCTGATCTGCCCTTGTCCATCAAGCTTGTGATGGACAATCAGCCTCAGGTCATGCCACCGGGCTGGGAAAGTGGCAAGAGAGCCCCACGTGGACCTGGAGATAGAAAATGGCTGGGATGACATGCACTGTAAGACACATAATGAGTGTGGACTTGACTTGTCATAATAGTATTTGGCTGCTGGCAGGTGCTGCTTTGCTTCAGAACCTGTTGAAGTTTCCCACGCAAGGGTAGATTCTTGCTGCACCCTGGGGAAGACTCTCCCACCTCTCTCCTTTTACTAGCAGGGAACCAAGGTGAAGAGAGGTGACATCTCTCGTCCCTGGATGTGTTGAGAATGGATGCCAAGCTCCAGCCTCAAGGGGCCCGTCTGACATGCCCCCTCTCTGCCTTCCAGACTCGCTGCTTTTGTGTCTGCAAGTCTGTGGGTGACGGTAACAGTAAATCGTCATCACCGATACTGAAAGATTAAGAGGAGGACCTGAGGAAATGTGCATTGAGCCCCCAGAGGCTATTTTTAGATGCTCCTGGGACATTTTAAAAAAAGGACTCACACAGTTAACTATTTATGACTTTTTAAATGCAGAACAGAAATAGAAGGCAGCACTTAGCTTCTCCAATACTCAGGAAGTAAAATCCTCTCAGAGACCTGAAACCACTTTGGGGCCATTAAATTTACTGTCTCTTGGACGACATTTAATATCTAACATAACGTTTTCATTTTTGGGCCATGACATTAGTTCTTCTTCTCCATGTTGAAAATTATCTCAAGGGCAGCTGAGGCAATTGAGTCAGTGAGTGAGAACTAGCTCAGGGTCACACAGAAGGTCGGTGGCCAAATCCTGGTGGAAGCCAATCTTTTGTCTGTTGGGCTAAAGTTCACTTTAAGAAGTAAAGCTAAGAGTCCCAGAGCAGAATTAGGGTGTGGAAATTCTTTAGGGGGGAAGTCAGTCCAACAAAGGGACAAGACATCGTGACACAAAGAATTAACCAAGCTGTCTTCTATCTTTCTTTGTTAGGGGCCAACTTCCACCAGGAAGAATCAATATTCTTTCCAAGGACACAATGGATGAGATGTGCTAAAGGATGAGGAGATGCTACCTGCCCTAAGACCGCACTGACTTGTGTGGTGCTGAAGGGGGACTGGATGAATCTCCCAGGCTAGAAGCACCTCAGATCTAGGGGGAGCTAACTATAGTGCTTTCCTCACTGCTCTCCAAAGCATCACGGTGCCTTTTCCAGGAGCCAGGCCCTTGGCCACCTTTTTCTTGAAACTCAGCCGATCAGGGAATCAGAAATCAAAGCAGATCAAGGATGTAGGGACCTTGGCCCCACACAGCCAAAAACTTTAAACTAAACCCACAGGAGACCACAGAGGAATGAATTAACATTATGGTCAGAGTTTCCATCTGGCTCCTGCTGGCACCCTCACCACAGAAGCCGCCTGTGCTGGCTGCTGCCTGGCCTGTTGGCTCAGCCGAATGCCAGTCCCTGGGCTAATCCTGCAGAGGCAGTTATGTCTGAATAAGCTTCCTCTCTTAGCTGGTCCTATGGGACTTCAGAGCTGGGACTCAGTGACCCAGGCTCTGTGAATGCCTCCCTCAGTCCTTGCTTCTGTTTAGGCGACAACCACAGCCAGTACTTGACAAGCCAGAGGAGAGCTCTCCATTGCCAGGAAGGCTTAATGGACTGCTTGGATTTTCTACTTGATGTCCACTCTTACCCCACTCTTGTTTTGGCAATGCCACCCTTTTACATGCCTGTTGGTGGTTCTACACACCCTCTGTTTGGAATTCGATTCCTTCGGACACTACTGCTTCTGCAGGGTCAGCAGTCACTGCTGATTCTGCCTCTGTTGGTAGTGACCTCCTCCAGTCCTAGCGCTCTCCTTTTCCCTGAGCACGCGTACAGCAAGCTTCTTACCATCTTGCACAGTCTTGTGAACTAGCTTCTCAGTCTGCCTCCACCAGCCTGTGACCTCCTGGAGAGCAGACACCTCGCTTGCCTTTCTCCTCATTGCATCCCCAGAAGCTAGCATCAAAGCTAGCGCAACATAACCATGTTTAACATATTTGATGAACAAAGTGTCAATGAAAAAATAACATCCCATTCCTGTAGAGGGAAGCAATCCCTCGCTTGATTTTGCTGTTGCACATTCATCTCTGTTCTTTTAAATGGAAAGAGCAAGCTCAGAATTCAACCCTAGCAGTGATTTTCGATTCTGCAAAGACAGCCTCTTTACAAAGACCTGTGCTCATTATCAGAACAACAACAACAAAAAGCATCAAAAGAATGTGTTCCTTTTGTTTGCTTTATAATGATATTTAATTGGTCAACATTCTGCCAATGATTCAAGTCTTTAGTACCTCACATAAAGAAATAATTACTTCTTAAGAGTTGGTTTAGATGGGGTCTGGCTTGATTGGAGATGAAGTGGATCTGGTCACTTACGGACCTATGCATCTTTGAGTCACAAAGTATCTCTAAACTTTAATTTTCTCATCTGGAAATTGTGGGAGTTGTACTCAGTGATCATTTAGTTTCCTTCAAGATTTGTTATTTTATCAACCTGTAATTGTGCTTCACTGGTCTAGTGCAAGTTTCAAAGCACGACCTTTCTGACTTGTGTTTTGGCCAAATCAGAACTTCAGGGTTAAAGCCTTGCACAACTTTCCACATGTTGCCACCAGGTGGCAGAAATGTGCCACAGTGCTTTTGTCCCGAGCACAAAGAGTGTGAACCTCTTAGCAGGGTCTGAGAGAAGACAGTAGCTTTCTAAGGTGGGAGGCCAGAGGCTAAGCTTTTGAAAAAGCAAAACAGTCTGTTTATAAAAACATTTACTTCTATGTAAAACAGCAGTTTTGGGGGTAGCAATGACCACACCTAGGAGTGCTCAGGGACCCAGACTTTTGTGGCTCAGAAGGTGGCGGGCATGGCACCTGGGGGCACGGCCTGCACCTTTTCCTTTATACCTGAGCACGTCCCCGGAAGCCCAATGACCCAGCAGCCACTGCTGTCTTCAGTGTCCTGTGGGGAAGTCATGTGCTGAAGCAGGGTGGGTGGATTTTCTCCTGCTGCTTTTGTTCTTTCCTGTCTGCTTCCAGCAAAAAGATGAGGACTGAGTCCTGCCAAAGTTGGGAAAGCACCTAGATTCTTTTTGTTTTGTTTTCTTAAAACTATTTGTCTAATTACAATTAAATTTTTTACCTTGCCACAAATTTAGCAAGGGGAAATCTGTCTTCCTTCCCCATGTGTGATACATTTTATGCATCAATGTGACCATGGAGAACCTAGATATTTGGTCAAACCTTATTCTGGATGTTTCTGTAAGGGCATTTTTAGATGAGATTGATACTTAATTGATAGACTGAGTAAAGAGGTTGCCCTTCCTAACATGCATGGGTCCCGTCCAACCAATTGGAGGTTTGATTAGGCTCAGCGCTGACCTTTCCTCAAATAAGAGGGAATCTATCTTGCCTAATTGCCTTTAAACTGCAACATTGTTTTTTTCTGCTTTTGAACTTGAACTGAAACATTGACTCTTCTTGGTATTAAGCCTGCCAGACTTCTGATTGGAACTAAACCATTAGTTCTCCAGGTCTCCAGCTTGGAAACTCACCCTGCAGATCCTGAGATCTGTCAGCCTCCATAATCACATGAGCCAATACCTAATAACAAGTCTCTTTTATCTACACACACACACACACACACACACACACACACACACACACTGCTGAATTCTGATGAATGACTACACCCCGACTGGCCATTTATCATTTGGTAGTATGTCTAAGTACACTGAGCACTAATTTTGTGCCAGGTCCTCTCTAAATGTCAGGAATAGAGAGACAAGTCAGTTATGTGTCCTGCCCTCAGGTTGCTTCCTATTTACTGAGGGGAAGAAACAATCAAATGCCCCCGGAAGTGTAAAAACAAAGCCATATTAAGTCCTCTAGGAGGTGGGAGTTTCTGTCAGAGTCTGTGAGGAGTAAGTCTTTGAGGAGTCAGAGGAAGAACTTGAGTTGCAATGAAGCTATAAGGCATGTGTGGCCATTTCAATTTCAATTTGTTAAATTTAAACACAAATTTAAAAACTCAGTCTGTCAGTTCCACATTTCAAGGGCATGCATGGTTAGTGGCTACCGTATTGGAGAACTCAGGCTATACAACATTTCTATCATGAAGTTCTACAGGACACTGCTGGTCTAGAACAGGGTTTCTGAACTGCCAAACGATTAACATTTTGGACCAGATATTTCTTTGTTGGTGGGGGGCTGTCCTACACATTTTGGGGTATTTAACAACATCACTAGATGCCAGTAGCAGTAGGTCCCCTCACCCAGTTATGACAATCTGATAATCAAAGTATCTCCAGACAATGAGAAATACCTCCCAGGATGGGGGTGAGGGATGACAAAATTACCCACTGTTGAGGGCCATTGGTGAGAGGACATTCAGACAGAAAGAAGGTCAGGAATGAGGATACAGAGTGGTAAGTGCTTTGAGGATGATAAGCCAAGGAGCTGTCACAAAGTGGGAAGAAGTTTCCTAAGCAGTCTGAAGTACACAGGGGAAGGTTTCTTCAAAGAATTGACTTTTAAGCCCACCATGATAGGTAAACACAGTAGCAGCACAGACTTGGTGCTTCTTGACATGTCATGGGCCCTCCTACAACCTGCCTCTTGCTTTCATCATCTGACCCTCCCCTTGGCTGGTGCCATGTTGGACTCAGAAGCCACTATATGTATTCTGCTTCCTCTCATTTGCCTTTTTTCTTTTTTCATTTTTTCTTGGGATGTTGTTTAAGGATCCCTAGTCCTTCTTCCTTGTACTGATTAGTGCTCAACTTGTACCAAGAAGAGTTGGCGCAACAAAAGGATGCCAACGTAAAGAGGGGCTCATGAGAACCCAATGCAGAAACCTAAGTTCCTTCAGGCTTCATGGGGACTTGATTGGGGTCATCACTGACCAAAAATGCTGCTCTGGACAATTTTATGGCTTCATTTACAACAACTCTACTGCCTTTTGCACATGACCTTTAGTCTCATCTGTCCGCTGATGAGTTTTTTTCAGTAGCATATGGTCCATATTGGCCACCCAGTTCAGGTCCTCCAAGGTGGGCTATATCTTGATAATTCTTTTGACTTTGTTCTCAGCCATGACTGGCCTATGTGAATTTTAGCTCACCATCCTGAAATAGGAATAATTGGCCTAACTCATCTTTGAGCAAGGCCATGCAAGTCATAGGCTCCTAATCTGTTGAGTAGGCCCCCTTGGTGCGACTATCCCCACCTTACTCCATGTCACTTGGTCTAGAGTCTATGTTCTGAAGGAGCTACAGTAGGAGTGTGGCAGGGCCAGGTGCTCTGGCACACAGCTCATCCAACTTGCACTACCCTGACTTAGTTCCTGGTTTTTCTTTTCCTCTCTTGTCATCAGCAGTTTTGGAATAGATCCAGCTTTCTCTATTAGCTATAATCAAATATTTACTTTCCTGTATCACCTAGTACAGCACCTAACACATAACAAGTGCCCAAAAAATCTTTATCAGAATCCACCAGTCAAAGTCCTCCAGGAACATACCTATAGTTAAACTATTGTAGGATTATTTAATTTGCTGCAATGAGGCAGAAGGCATGGTATCTTGGTAAGAGAGCATTGGAGGAGCTAGTTAAAGGGTTTGGGCTTGGACTAGGTGATTCTAAGGAAGGACTAGAGAAGCAGGAACTAGTTCTATATTGGATGCTATTAGGAAGTTGCTAATTCAGCAAGTCAGTATCTCAGAAATTTTTGTCTAGGTATTAGAAAGAACAAAATCATGTTGGAGATGTCATTGGCAAGAAAGCAACAATCTCTCAGAAGTCATTTCTTTAGCTCCAGAAGTATTTTTTTGCTTGTTTCTGTTTAGTTAGAAATGCTATTTATCACAGTCTGATTGATAGCAGGATTGATTTCTAGATTTTTCATTAAATTAAAAAAATAACTGAATGAATAGTTGACTTTACCTAAATGTAGAAGAAATTGCAGTGGGCTACGGGCAACTGAGATTGCAATTTTAAACCAGCCAAAGTGACCCTTCATGTAGTCCTTCAGATGACTGCTTTTTACTGACTTTGAATAAATTTGGCCTTTAGAATAAAGATGTGGCACAGATTCATTTGATACTTCATCTGCCATTTGGAAATAAATGCTGGTATTTGTTTCCCTTTGTCAATGTTTTGACCCCTTTATCTTGATTGCTTGTTTAAGGATATGCTGCAGTTGGTCAATGTTCCTCTTCAGATGGAGTCTTACACATTCTAGACACCATCTGCAGGAAGCCAAAGACTTCCTGAGTTTGCAACACCAAGCTCATGGGAATCACCTTTCACTCCCCCACCTTCTCCCAGTGGTCACATTTCCTCATCTCTTGACATAAGTTGCTATTAAACAAGAGGGCCCTAGTATGACTTGTATGCAACTGACCTTTGGAATCTGAATGAAAACTCATCTACCCTTACAATATCTTATTCATTTTCACTCATTTTAGAAAGTAAAAAAAAAAAAAATCCCTATCATATTTCCCATCCCTCTGACTTTGCAACTGTAAGAACATCTCTTTTCTGTAATTCACTCATAATTTTGGTCAAAAGTTGAGCAGGAGACGTGTATGAGAATGTCTACAGCTTAGGGAGTCATCAATGACTCTTTTGATTTGCCAGTTGAACTGCTTTCAATATGATGGGCCCATCCATACCACACCTCTTATGTGCAAAGATGGGATGGGGGATTTGGGGCAACTGTGCATTTTTCAGAAGGTTACTGTAGCACTGGGAGATTTCGAGAAGGCGGGAGATTCCGCACTGGGAGATTTGGAGAAGGTGGGTGGTAGGGGGCGGGAGTGGGAGATTCCCTTTTGCAAAAGGAAACTGGAAACTCATAGAAGGTAAAACCTTCATTCACTTAGTAGAAAGTGCTCAGTATTGGAGATACAGAAGTTACCAGATGGTGCCCATCCTACAAGAAAATCACCCCTTGCAAATTACCAGTGTAACTGGTAATTAATTTAGCTTAGAGAAGATAGAGGACTGCATTTAATTCAGTCTGGTGGGAGTGGGGAGAAAAAGGAAGGATCTTCTAAGGGAGTGAGGTAAGTAAGAATAGAAGGTCGGGCCTCCCTGGTGGCGCAGTGGTTAAGCGCTGCGCTGTGGAGCTGTCGGCAGCAGTGACGTGAGTTCGATGCCCGGCCAGGGAGAATCCCACATGGCGCAGCAGACCTCTCCTGCCTCGCCCGCTGCTCCCCTCAGCAGTGTACTTCTGATCTGCCTGTTCTGCTCCCCGCTCTGTCTCTGGTGAGCCCTCTCGCCGCCCCACGCCTCTGGCCTGTACCCCAACTTGTATGTATAACTAAAAAAAATAAATCTTAAAAAAAAAAAAAAGAATAGAAGGTCAAGTCAAAAGGAGAAGAGTATTGCAGGTAGAGAGAACAGCATGCACCTATGGTAGGATTAGCAGGCAGAAAAGGATTTTATTTCTGATGGAGAGAAGGTCATGTGAAGATTAGCAGGAGAAGTACCTGGAGAGATAGGGAGGACCTAGCTGAGGGAAGTCCTTTTATGCCAGACTGGAGTTTGGACTTGATGTGGTATGAAATGGGGAGCCAGTGAATATTTAAACTGGAATATATAAATTAAATTTAAATCCAAATTTCATCAGATCCACAGTGGTAGTAAGACAATTCTGACATCGAGGTAAACACTTGGTTAATGATGAGAGATGGGGAACACTTCAGAAATCTGGTGATGATGATAGTCTGTACCAGGGGAAAGGCAAGAGTAATAGAGTAGAGGAGGCTGACTCAAGATAATGAGGGAGCAGGAGGTTATTGGGGACCACATAGATTTCAGGATTTGGGAGAACAATCGAGGAGGAGGACCCTAGGGTGGTGGTTTTAATCATTGGTTAGAAAGTCAGGTCAACTCCTGGGAATCTACCCAAAGGACACAAAAACATTAATCCAAAAGGATACATGCACCCCTATGTTTATTGCAACACTGTTTACAATGCTAAGACATGGAAACAACCCAGATGCCCCAAAATAGATGACTGGATCAAGAAGATGTGGTACATATACACAATGGAAGACTACTCAGCAATCAAAAAGATAAACTCATACAATTTGCAGCAACATGGATGGAGCTAGAAGGGACCATGCTCAGTGAAATAAGCCAGGAGGAAAGAGAAAAATAGCGAATGGTTTCACTTATAGCAGGAATATAGGGGAACGAAATAAGAGATCAGGAGGAGAAAATACCACCACCACCACCACCACCACCACCACCACCACCACCAAACAAAAACTAGGAGCAACCATAAATAAGAGACATTCAGCTAGGGAGAGGGAGGATAAGGGTTCAAAACGGGGGAGGAAAGGGCCCAAGGGACTATGGTGATGGTTCACAGGTGAACTGGTGGTGGGTAACCCATGGGGAATACACAATACTGTAAAAGATATAAATAAAAATTTATATATTTTTTTAAAAAGGGAAGAAATTCAGGTCAATGGCAGAATAAGAAAACCAAGAAGGTAAATAGGTTAGGTTATACCCCAGAAAGTCACATAAAGATGCTGAATCCAGTTTTGGATATGGAAATTATTAAGTGGTTTTGTGGCAACTGAGAACTTCCCAGTAGATAATGGAGGTTTTGTGTTTACTTAAAATAGCCCTCAACCCTCATCTGATATGATTTTATTTGTTCATCTTTTTTGCTTTACCCCATTTTGACTTGCTCACTTGACTGTGAGCTCTATGAGAGCTGGGACCTTTGTGTGTTTTGTTCATGGACGTACTTCCAGTGCCTGGTACATCTTCATTGAACAACTGAGCACCAGGCTGAAAGCATGGAGGGAGTTTACTTAGGGAGAGAGAGGGGCCATGTTTTATTTCTCTTTGGACTCCAGAGCCTGGCAGAGCATAGGTGTTCTGTGGAATGCAAAAATGGATGATTATTCTACTACCAGGCAGATGCCCACGAGAGCTAAAAAGAGGTCCTTAAGGAAAGAACGTACACAAAAATCTCTGTAATAGCATTTTTCAGGATAGATAAGAGGTGGAGAGAGCCCAAATGTCCACTAACTTATGAGCATATAAGCAAAATGTGGTATATCCACACCAGAATAGTATTTAGTCATAACCAACATTGGACCTTAAAAATGTTATGCTATGTGAAAAAAGCCAGACACACAAAAAGCCACATATCATATGACGTCATTTAAATAAAATGTCAAGGATAAATTCATTCAAGAAGACAGATTAATGGTTCCCAGGGGCTGAGGGTATCAAGAGTGGCTACAGAGTTCTTTCTGGGGCAATGAAGATGTTCTGGCATTAGATAGTAGTGATGGTTGTGTAACATGGCAAATGTTCTGGAAGCCACTGAATTACACTTTAAAATGGTTCAAGTGGTAAATTTCACGTTATATAAATTTCACCTTAATAGAAACAACTAGAATGGGTCTGTATATGAAGTAGACCTGTAATCTAAAACACACAGACTTGATTCTTCTTACTCAGCTTCAGAAATATCTGAGAACCATGTATAGCAACCCTGAGACATAAATCTACCAAAGAGATACATTATCCAGAGTTAACAATTCACTACTCATAGGATTCCTTTAGTATGTGAGTCACGTCTTTTGCCAAAAAACAACTCCTTTGCTAGGCAGACCTTTGGGGATACAGCTATCTCATGAAAGGAAGAAGGCCTACTTTGGGTAATTGCAGTGTTGCTCTGAATGCAGTCATGTTGGTTTGGGGACAAGGAAACACCTTGTCATCTGTCTGTCCTCAAACCATGGGCTCATGGCAGCCAGCCATGATGGTTTGTCCTCCCAAGGTTTTAGGGGAAGGGATCCCAAAAAGGAGTTTCTGGGGGTAAAAAAGTCTACAGCAGAAGGGCTGACAGATGTGATGTGAGTTCAGCATACACTGGGGGTAGGCCCAAGGGCAGGTGGCTCCGCAGGAGCCCTGAAGTGGCTGCAAGAGTGATGTTTCTTATTTCCAGCTGTGAATAGACCTCTAGTGGCAACTGCTGAAATTAACTTGCTCTCTCCAGTGTCAAGACCATCCCCCTCTGTGAATGGGTGTGTTTCCTTTCTCTTAAAGCACCATTTGTTGCAGCCATTCCAACAGAAGAACAAAAACACCCCTAGCAACGTCAAACCTCCTGCAGAACCAGATATATTCTTTAAAAATCTCTGAGCAGATTCTCTTTACTGCCCATCTTCTTGGTGGGCTGAACCATAGACACTACAGTTGCCCTGTGCTTACAGCCATTAATCCCCATTTCTATTGGATGCTGGAAAAAAACCCCCCAAGGCAGGATTACTTTTATGTGAAAAGAATGTGAATGTCAGATACACTAGACTCTTTTGCCGAAGAATGGCTATGAATGGTGATATTTGAACTGGAATTAAGTTAAAGCTTCAACAGGCATAATTCCTATTTTGTATTGGACAGTGCTTCTAAAATTTGTGCCAAACAACTCAATATCACCCTATCTTGTCCAAGGAAGCTTCCTGACTGCCTCTTTCTCTCCACTCAGATGATCAGGCCCTGCTCTCTGTTCACACTTCTATTTTGGCACTTCTTGTATTGAGGTCATTCATTCATCTAACAAGTATTTATTGACCTACTTTGAGTCAGAAAGTATTCTAGATGATAGAGGTACAGTAGTGAATGTAAATGGTAAAGCGTTGGTACCCAGGGGGATACAAAAAACATATGGGTAGACACACACACGCACACAGTCCTCACTTAATGTTGTTGATCAGTTCTCAGAAATGGTAACTTTAAGTGAAACAACCTATAAAGAAAGCAGATCCCCAAATGACACAGTTTGAGGTTGTGATTGATTTTTTTCTCATTCGTGTGATGATGAAATGTTATTGGAAAAAAATTGATGCTATTTGAGAACCTGTTGTGTGTGTGTGCATTTAGCAAATAATGACATAGCATGCATGTGAAGAAAGAGAAAGTGGAGCGGGGCCACGGGGAGTGCGGTGGGTCCATGGAGATTAGTATTTTTAATAGGGTTAGGGAAGGACTCTGATTAGATGCCATTTGAACACCGACCTGAAGGATTGATGGAGTAAACCCTGCAGCAAATATTGAACAAAGGAAAGATGCTATGAGTACTCCCCGGCTGCTGGGGGAGAGCATGATGGAAAGGACCTTGGGGAAGCAGAGCCATCAGTGAGGGGCCTACTGCTGCACTCTAGGTAGAGATGAGAGTGGCGTCAACCAGGGTGGATGCAGGGGATGTGGTCAAAGGTGGTCAGATATGGGACATGTTTTGAAGCTAGAGCTCACAGGATTGGTTGATGGATTGGATGTGAGAAAAAGAGGAGTCAAGGATGATTCCAAGTTTGGATGTCTGGGAGAATGGAGCTGCCATCTCCAAAGTCATGGGAGGGAAGTTTTAAACTAGGAAACCAGGAGGATGGTTTTGGACTTGGTAGTTCTAAGGAGTCATTGAGGCATTTCAGAAGAGGGGTCAAGAATGCAGTTGCAGATAAAAGTCTGGATTGCAGGGAGAGGTCCAGATTGGAGATATGCATTTGAGACTTGTCAGAGTGTAGATGGCATTCCAAGCACAGGTCAGGCTGAGCTCCTAACCAGGGAGTAAAGATAGGTACAGAAGAGAAGCATCCCAAGAACCAACCTTGAGCACAAGAAGCAGCAAGAAAAGGATGTTGAGGAGGTGGGATGGATGAGGCAGGCTGACAACACAATAGAGTCATGTTCTAAGGAGAAAGTAAAGGAAATTTTCCAGAAAGAGGGAGTAAAACGAATGAGCTGACAGTCTGAAGAGAAGGACTGAATATTGACTACTGGATTTTGCAATCTGGAGGTCACTGGGGACCTTGCAAGAGATCTGCCAGTGGAATGGTGGACTGAAAACCTGATGTGAGTGACTTCAAGAGAGAAGAGGAAGAGGAAGAGATGAGGAGGTGACAGTGGAACAAAGGACAGCTCCTTTGAAGAGTTTTCCCGTACAGAGGACCTAAAGGCAGACTATAGGCGGAGAGGAATGAGTCCTTGAGTAGGTGGGAGGGCATGGGATCCATTGTTCAAACGGAAGAGTTCTGCTTAGAAAGGAATGTGGACGTGACAATTATTTCTTTTTCCTTCTTTTAAAAAGAAAATCTATGAGTCAGTGTTTTCATTTCACAGCTACTATGTATCCTGTGCCGTGGGCAGGCAGAGATGGACAGGGGAGGCAATGGGGCTGACATGATCTATGTTTCAAACTGGACTTTTTGTGGAACACCATAAAATATTGCTATATGAAATTTAAAATAGCTAGGTATAGAGGACATTATTCAAAATCAGATTCTAGCATGGGCAAGGGTAATGGGTACCATAGGTTGAACAAAAGATTTAAAACAGAAAAATTCCTAGTCACTAGTCTAACATAGTTCCATGCATCGAGAATTACCCACAGTGTTGCTATTTTTACAGCTGACACCTGGTCCAGTTTGCAGAACTCCAGGGCTCCATAGATTCAGAGGTAGCCCTTGCTGCCCAAAGAACGACACAACATTCAGAGGAAACCTCTTGAATGCTGAGCTGATACCTCCATGAACATGCACAGATGATCACAGATCAGAAGAGATACTCAAACGGCAACGTCCCCAACTCAATATCGCCGGCATTGAGATCATCCAGTGTTAGCTTGGGGATGTTGAGTTGACTCGGCACTGGGGTGCCCAGGAGGTTTCTCTTAGCTGATCTGAGGATGTGCCCCCGGAGCATATGCCATAAGGGTTTTCAAGGGAAATGCTTGGACTTTCTTGGTAAACGGGGACAAATTTTACATAGACCGGGTTCCGTCTGAACCCCCTTGACTCAGTTCTGAAGGGCCAGGCCACCTGTTCCCACCCATAGTTCTTCACCAGTCACCCACACTAGCTTTTTAATTCCAGGTTAAAATCCCACCGCAGAGCAGTTGGTGACCACCTGAGGTCACACAGCCAGTAGGTGGCAGACCTGGGATTGAAACACACAGTTTCTGACACCAAATTTAGTGTTTGTTCCGTCAAAAGAGACTGCTAAAAGACAAGTCAATTATCTAAACTTAGGTTGCCCCCAAGGATACACCTTCCTAAATGTGGGGTTCTATTTAGGGGAGACCTTGGCTCCAGGTCTGATGAGTGATTCCTACCTTCTGTTTTTGCTTGTGAATCCTGTTTTTGTGTGCTTATATTTTTTGCTTATGTCCTCTCGATTGTCTTGGACCTTGCTGGAGTCAGATAGCAAGTCAGCCATATTTAACTGGAGTGACACTTGGGAGATTCAAAGGAAAGTGATGCAGGAAACAAAGTCATCATTTGTTTAAAATTCTTTACATACATTGTTCCCTTGAATATCATTGCAACTCTGTGATGTAGGAATTAATTTTAGGTCCACTTGATTAATGAGCAAGTTGGACACAGACAGAAAGCCCCACATACTATATTTGCACTCTGGTTTCTGCCAGAGGTGCCTTCTAGGACTTTGAGCTACCTCCATTTCTAACTTTGGGTCATGAGTTCTCAAAATGCCAGGAGGCAGGGGTGAGGAGGGGGTGGTTGTCCTCTCTGCTAGGTACTTCACTTATGTCATCACATTTGATCATGTCAACAACTTTAATCACATTGAGACAAAGCAGAGGATCAGAGACATTGAGACACTTACCCCAGGTCACACAGCGAATAATTAAGCTGGTCATGAGATGGAAATAAAAGACCTTTTTTTCCATTCCCTTCAGCTTCCTGAAAGAGTTACAACTTTTTGTTAAATTGATAGAATTTAACATCATTTTGATTTTATTTATCTGTTTGCTAAGTTTTGTGGGTTTTTTTTGCATCTAAAAGTAATGCTTTCCTTGATTTTCCTATTTGGTGTTATTTTTATGACTCTCTTCCTCTTCAGATTATGAGAGTCTCCAGACATTGGTTATGTTTATCTTTTTAATACATATTTACTATATATAAATATATATATATCTATCATATATTTGTCTGTCTTTCTAAAAAAGATTTATTTATTTATGCATACAAGAGCTGGGGTGAAAGCTAGAGGTGTGGGGAGTGACAAGATTCACCAGAGACAGAGTGGGGAGCTGAACAGGCAGATCTACTGAAATACACTGCTGAGGGGAGCAGCGGGCGAGGCAGGAGAGGTCTGCCGCACCATGTGGGAAGCTCCCTGGTCAGGGTTCAAACTCATGCTGCAGTGGCTGCAGATAGCTTCATAGTGCTGAGACTTAACCCCTTGTACCACCAGGGAGGCCCTATCATATATTTATCTTGATATTCCCAGACTGGCATAATACGTGGCAATAAAGACATTGAACATGTACGTGGATGAGAGATGGATGGATTTGTCAGCCCACTTGTGTTTCTCGACAGAAGCTTTGCTAACATTTTGGACAGGACATGTCTTTGTTGAGAGAAATGCCTTGCCTCCTACAGGAAGTTGGGATCCCTGCTGTAGGGTAAATGGAAGTCGTCAGGTTTTCTCTGCCCTCCCACCATTAGCATCAGCGATGGACACCTGTGGTCTTACACGCGCGCCTGATGGCAGCACCTGGAGTATGATGTGGACACAGTGAGTGGGCACACCTGAGCCTGGAGACTGAGCATATAAGGGCAGCGTCACAGAGGTGGGGACAGAGAACAGAGGTGGCAGAGGACCCTGCGGTAGAGGGTCCCCCCCAGGCCTCTCTGCCTACCCTGCCCTGCACCTGGTTGCCTCACTGCAAATGATGTAGAGGGATCATTAAAAGCCTAATAAAGCCACCGAGGGCTCCAGGCCTCTTCCTTTACCCGTCTGCCCAGATCATGGAAAACGTGCTCTGGGCCTTGCTGGCACTACACTTGCCCTCTGCCCACTGAACGCCCGCATTCCCACCTATTGGATCAACCCAAAGCCACTCTTACATATTTCCAAACTCACCTGCGGTGATGGGGTGCCACCACGGTGGAGACCAAGCGTATCCACTCCATTGGCTGTCGGTGCCCAGTATGACGGCGTGTTTGGCTGCCACAAGCATCAGA
Organism: Scalopus aquaticus; assembly: GCA_004024925.1. NCBI lineage: Eukaryota > Metazoa > Chordata > Mammalia > Eulipotyphla > Talpidae > Scalopus > Scalopus aquaticus. Next base: position 125,290 of record PVIJ01000566.1, read on the forward strand.
AACCCAAAATTAAGAGCACAGCACGATAAATTGCTGCAGAGTGGGTGCTGATTTCCTGTTTGGGAGAGGGTTCAGAAGTGAGATGGGGCAAAGGTAGACACTGGGTCTCAATTCAGAGAGGGCCACATAAGAAATAGTCACCCTAGCACATACTTCATGCTCCGCTTATTAGAACATTTTGAGAGCTCTTCCTTTCCTGTATCTTCCACCTTAGAAAATCCTCTACCTGCCTTGTGAAGCCTCTTAACCCCCACCTAACTCAACCAGTAATAAACACCTGAAAGACAAGACTCTTTATTGACTGGCTAATGACCTTTCAGATTTTTTTTTTTTTTTATTGAGCAATTGAACCAAACAGGTAGAGACTGTAGTCAAACTGTGGTAGGTATTTGAGCTGAAAGGTCATAAAGACTTGAGAGGAGGTTTGCAACACGACAAAGGGAAAGCTACAGCACTTGGGAGTCAAACTTGGGGGTACACAGAGAGCCATGCTCGGCGAGAGGAAACCAGCTCTCTAGCGAAGGGAAGCGAGATTCAGTTCTGCAGAGAGGAGACACGTGAGCATGGGACCTCGGCAGAGGTGGGGGACGGGGACAGGGAGACAGGAGTTGTCTGCCTGCTGCCCTGGGCTCAGCGAAATTCCTGTTGACCTCCAGTTATTTATCTTTTTTATTTATTGTACTCTGAGTGGTTTCTGACATATGCAACCAGTAATATGCAATGACTAACTCCGTGGTTAGTGCTGCTCTTAGAGTATGATCTAACGTCAATCATTAAATCCAAGAATCAAGACTGAGAGTCAGGGGTGAGAAGTTCAGCCACAGTGAAGTCGCTTTAGCAGTGCCCAAGCAGATCCTGGTCCTTCTTGAAGCTGGGGCGCAGGTACGATGAAAGGAGACCGCTGCGGAATAAGACCTCCCTACACGGGGAGCAGTGTGAGGGCATTAAGTCCTGCCCCCCTTCAGCTTCACATAGGGCATCTAATCCATTTCGCCTGGCTCAGCTAGGCTGATCATTTCATCTCTCAGCCAGGGGTGGAGGAGACTTGGGAAACTTCTACTCTGGACCTAAATCTGACCAACTAGGAAAAATTTCTTGGCAAAGTGGATGTGACAGGAACCCTGGGAGAAAGCAACAACGTCATCCAGGGGTTTGTGCAAGACAGAAAGAGTGGAGGCTGGGCAGTTAAAATTCTGAGCCAGTGACTATTCAGAGACTTACTCAACTTAGCACCGGCTCTGTGCCAGGTGGCATCCCTGGGCTAAAACATGGAACCAGGCCACACCCCCACCCTCAGAGGTTTTATCTTTTTTTTTTTTTTAAAGATCCATTTATTTATGCATGCAAGCTGGGGTACAGGCCAGAGGCATGGGGTGGAGAGAGGGTTCACCAGAGACATAGTGGGGAGCAGAACAGGCAGATCGACCGAAGTATACTGCTGAGGGGAGCAGCGGGCGAGGTAGGGGAGATCTGCCTCGCCATGTGGGATTCCCCCCGGCCAGGTGTCGAACTCACGTCGTCGCTGCTGACAGCTCCACAGTGCAGCGCTTAACCACTGTGCCACCAGGGAGGCCCAGGATTCTTATCTTTTACAGCAAACAAACATGAACAAAATAACTTTGAATAATTCTTAAATGTTTCACAAGCAATGGATCAGGATTACAGGAGAGTGTTGGGGTGGGGGGAGTCCAGATAATGTGCTCAGCAAAGTTCTCCCTGGGGAGGGGACATCTGAGCTGAAACCCAAGAGATCATAGGTCTAAAGAACCAGCTATGCAAAGAGCATGTCACAAAAAGAACCAGGAAATGCTAAGGCCCCCTGACCAGACCTTGCTTGGTGTGGCCATGGGGAAAGTAGCACATGCTTTTCCGAAGAGTGATGGTGGCTGTGAAATTCAGAGAAGTGTCTCCATTTACATTTTTTTTTAAAGATTTATTTTTTTATTTATACATACAAGCTGGGGTACAGGCCAGAGGCGTGGGGTGGCGAGAAGGTTCACGAGACAGAGTGGGGAGCAGAACAGGCAGATCAGAAATACACTGCTGAGGGGAGCAGCAGGCGAGGCAGGAGAGGTCTGCCGCGCCATGTGGGATTCTCCCCGGCCGGGCGTCGAACTCGCGTCGCCGCTGCTGACAGCTCCACAGCGCAGCGCCCAACAGCTGCACCACGGGGGAGGCCCCATTTACATTTTTTTAAGGATTTATTTATTTATGCATACAAGAACTGGGGTATAGGCCAGAGGTGGGCGTGGGGGCGGTGAGAGGATTCACCAGAGACAGAGCAGGGAGCAGAATAGGCGGATCCACTGAAATACACTGCTGAGGGGAGCAGCGGGCAAGACAGGAGAGGTCTGCTGCACCATGTGGGAATCTCCCTGTTTGGGGGTCAAAATCATGCTGCAGCGGATGCAGACAGCTTCATAGTGCTGAGACTTAACCCAGGGAGGCCCCTCCATTTACATTTGAATGTGGATTGTCAACTTGGTGATCTTAGGGAAAATTCTAAAATAGATAATGAAATAAATGATTTTTGAGCACCTATAAAAAAATTGATGCTCATTAGTAACCAGTTCATGACCCTTTCCACATTTTGGGAGAGGTGGGGGAGGGAGGTAGATGTAACAGAATAACAGAGAAGAGGCAAATAGTGTATTTTGACTTCAGCAAATTATTACAAGAAGTACCTCATATTATTTTATGCACAAATTAGAAAAATGAAGGTAGAATTTTTATCTAGCTGGGTGAATCCAAAAAGACAATCTTCGAGAAAAAAGTCCCAAACTTATCTGTGTTCACGGAAGTTAGAACTGGGACCAAAAGTTGGAAATTACAGGAAAGCAGATTTTTTTCATCAAAATTTGAACATTTTTATTCAAGAATGGCTAACATGGAAAACTAGTGTATGGAGAAGTTTACGAAGCACAAATTGACAGCATTTCATTGACAGCTCAATGTCCAATTAAATCAAACAAAGTCTTTCAGTTGTGAAGATCGGGGGAAACAGCCTAGTCTTCAATTCTGGGACATGGTTAGAAAATAATTACACACACACACACACATTTATTTATTTGTTTGTGATAACATTTGTTTACATCAAGGTTGTATTAATATATTAGAAATATAGGATCTTTCCTCTTGGGTGTTGTTCACACACCACACCTACCACCCAAACACCCACAGTTCTCCACCATCATCCACGGTGCTCTCTTTGCTCTCGACCCCCTGCCCCTTGGCAGCCTCATATCTATAGTCAGCTAGGAAAGCAGATTTTAATTCAAAGAAGCCCAGCCTTTCTAAGAGTAAAAGATACCCTGAAGCTGCTTTGGAATCGGGACACAGATGAGCAAAACTGGTGTAGCAGATGGTGAGTGTTTGGGAGGCTAGTATCCTTTACCATGATAATCTCGGATTATACGATTCAGGAGAAATAACTGAACATTATGCACTATTTTCTCTCCGTGATTTAATAATGATCACTCTCTATAATAAAGATTATGTCAATCACCCAAGTGAAAAGCTCAAAGTCTTTCACTCCCCCTCTCCTTACCGCTCACGTTCTATTCATTCTCACATGCCTTCTCTTCCTCATTCCCATCCCCATTGCTGAAGGTCATACCCCATCATCTCTTGCCTGATTATATTATCATGGCAGCCTCCTGATTTTTCTCCCAGCTGCCGCTCTTTCTCCCCATGATTCAATTCTTTGTGTGCGACCAGAATGGCACTTAAAAAAAAACAGATAATATGTCAAACTCGTATACTAAAATCACCACTAGCCCTTTTCTCCCCAAAGAGAAGCTTCACAGTACTTAGATTGTTTTCAGAGCTCCATCCTCATTTCACACAAGTCTACCCCGCTCACAGGTGCTAAGCAAGCAGGGATTTGTGTTAGTCCAGCTTTTAGGCCTCGCTCAAAGTCATATCCTCTAAGAAAACTTCTTGTTTCCCCAAACAAGAATAAATAATTATTTATTAATTACCTTTATTCCCACACAATAATTTGTCTCAAATAATCCATTTATAATTTATATTTTCATTTAATTCTTGCACTTTTCATTCTTCAAATACATACTAGTTATGTTGCCTACTGTGGACTGGCTTTATGCTAGATGTGGTGGGGGGGTAGAATAATTTTAATACAAGTTTATATGAAAAAGATGTTGTGATGTGCCTTGTACCCATTATTTCAACCTTCATCCACCACTAGCAGAGAGTTACCATCATCCTTATTTTAAAGATGGGGGCAATGAGGATTAGAGACATTGTCTAGTTTACCCCACCAAGATCAGGATGGGCAAGTAGCTGGGCAGGGATTTATACCTGGGCAACCTGATTCCAGAGTTCAGATTTCCAACTGTGTTAGGCCAACTTTTTACTACAGATGAAGGGGCACAGACAGAACCTTGCCCTCAAAAAGTTCAGAGACTGGTGCTTCCAGCTGCTAAATGTCCACTTGGTATCTGTTTATGTCTGCCTGGCACCACATAGCCATTTATATATCAAGTCCATTCATTGGATGATGAGCTCTCTGAGGGCAGACATGGCACCAAGACTCACGGTCCCCCCCTCAGCTCCTAGGCACAGAGTTATTCTCAACACATTTGCAGATTGTGTGAATAAATCATTAAATGTGTCGGACCAGCTAGGCTGCAAGTTTTTGTGGGTAAAAGAATTTAATTATATCTAGCTCTGGGTCTTGCACAATGGGGACATTGACGAGCTGGTGCATTCACCAAGAAAGTGGAAGGGGTTGTTTTGAATGCTATTTATAAACATGCCTCCTTTGGCATTTATTTGGAAAGTATTAAAATAACCTGTGAATGTGTTAGAAGATCTTTCTGTTCCCTACTTTATAAATTATTATTTCGGTCTTGAACAAAGCTGTTTTTTGCCTTTTGCATGTAGCATAGTGTTTAGACCCTGATAATCACATAATATTAACAATGAGAAAGCACATTACTGCTGTAAAAATGGCAAGAAGAAATAAGTTCCCAAAGTCAAGAGGACAGTGGGTACAATGAAGAGGGGACAAGTGCTACTGTGCCCTGGGTTTGCTCCTGGCTGATATTTACAAGACTTTTGCCATGTGTCTGGCATGGTTTTGAGCACTTTGCATGGATAAACTCGCTTACACCATTACCCCATTTTATTGCTGTGGGTTGCGGAGGCACAGAGTCATTGAACCCCAGGTCTCTATTTACACTACTTCCTTCAACTATTGATGTGCCTAGTTCCCCATCAAGTGATCTGTCAAAGGCAAGGTCAATATCTGGTGTAGCTCTGTACCTAAATCTGCAGGTTTCCAGCAACACAGAACCTCACAGCTGAGGCAAAGAATCACGGTCAGAGAGCCTCAGCTCACTGGGAAAAGCTCTGTGAATACAGTGATCTTAGTCTCCAAGTAAGGCCAACGAGCCCCCAGGGCTGACCTAGGGGAAATTCCCGATGAGCAGAGTGGTCCCCTGGAGGATAAACCAAGCTGAAGATTGGCTGTTGAGCACAGAGCCAAAGCGTAGGGTAAGAGGTTAGAATATTTAATAGCCTCATCCCCAAACTGTCGCATTAGGGAGGGCCTTGTCTGTGGGCCATAATTCTCTAAGATGCTCCTCCAAACTCACTGTCCTTGCTCCTTCTTCTTATGCGTCCATCTCCTGCTAAGTCCCCTTTGGTTGCACAACTTTTCTTTTGGAGATGTCAATACTTTTAGCCCAACCCTTGCTAAGCCTGGGTACTTTTTCTGTCTCTTTGATGTGACTTTGCCTATTTGTGACACACTGATTTTAATTCACAGAGGACTACCTCCTTCCCCTTGTTTTAAATTGCCTTCTTCCCCATCTCTACACCATAACATAGCACGAACTATGTTATTCTCACCACTTTACAGGGGAGAAGAAACAG
>PVIJ01000566.1:131287-152137 GCA_004024925.1 Scalopus aquaticus
CGCCGACCCTGATGCTACTTAAGTCACCTCTCCTGAGACCAAAGCCATGATCTCCTATCTATTTCACAGCCTTTTTTTCCATTTCTCTGCCTCCTTCACTTTACTCTTAGCCTGAGCCTGTCTCCTCTCTCAATACAAGCCATTTCTCCAAATATGCCGGGTTGGCAAGAATCCCCTTTCTGCCTGTATAATCGGTGCCTCCCCTTTCTCTGCCTGTTATTTTCCTCTTTACCTGGGAGCACATCCCATTTATTATTAAATTTCATTTACACAGACCTCAGGCCCCTGTGTGTGATTGCCCGGCTTTCAACCGGTTGGATACCTCTTTTCTGCCCCCGATTGTAAGCAGACGTTAGTAATCAACACGGAGCTTCTCTGATAATCAATTTAGACAAGTGGGACTCTGCCTTTATTTTCTTCTTAATCACTGGGCGTGATAGTAATAATGTCAGCTCAAATCATCTGGCAGTGTGAACCTCTCTCCACGTTATTTATTTTTGTCCAGATCTACTTCAGTATCACCCACAGCCAGAGAATGCAAACTACGTCCTCATCCGGACCCGTGTAGAATCTTGATTGTGGACAATGTCAACTGCTTCAAGCCTGGGTGAAGCTCATAATTGGAAACTTGCTAGTAAATCTTGCACTGAGATTTTTTTTTTATCCTTAACCCTAGCTGGTAATGAGTTTGTGCCCTGCAGCTAGAGTCTTGATAGCCCTTGACATTTTCTCTTCCTTCAGGAGAGAGGCTGCAGCTGCTCCTCACTCTGTGCAAGTGGGTGGAGCAACCCAGGCTGGAGAGAAAGGAGAAGCTCTGCCAAGCCGCCCATCCCTCAGGCGACCTTGGCCGAGTCACTTCCTTAGATGTAAAATATGGGCTCTGGTCTCCAGCCCTCTCTTCTGGGAAATAGAGGGACAATGAGATAATATTTCTGGAGCCCTCAAAGCCACGTAGCCTAGGGGTGCTACACAGACAGTGAAGTGTCTGTAGCAATGCAGTGATTAAATACACCAGGAAATCAGCTAAAGTGAAACCAGGAAGATGAGGGGGAGCTCATTTGGGCCTTCTGGTAGTAGGCACAGGACTGTGGTTTTCTGACGTGAAGGTAAAAACAACTTGTCCAAAGGGGAAGCTGGAGGCCCTCGACGGCCCAGTCTCCACTGACCTGGCTGGAGAGAGGTTCCAGAAACCAAGAAGAATCGGTCTGTATGAAAGATGGCGCCCCCTTAGACTCACACGGCTAGTGGTGATCACACTAGATGTGTAGAACCCAAATGTGGATATTGGTGACCTGTTGAGTTTGGGTAAGTCATTTAATCTAAATCTCATTTTCTTTTCTGTTCAGAAAGGGGATAATGATAATACCTCATGGACAAGGAAGGGAAATGATAATAAAAATAGTCGTGTGCTAGTCTGGATCACCAGGAAAAAGAAAGAGCTGTGATGTGAGAGGCATTTGCTAAATTCTGTGGTGTAAATACTCACGCCATGGATGATTTCAGGCTACTAATGGCTTAACCACTGGCTGGCAAGATTTCTGAATATTTAACAATTGGCTCTTGTGAGCTGGCTGGCGCTAGCTCTCACGCATACCGTTTAGTAAGGGCTTGTAGGCATGGGGTTTCACATAGATTTCATTCTACCTTCACAACTATGCTTTCAGATGTAATCAACCCAGTTTATAAATGAAGAAATTAAAGTTTTGAGACATGAAGCCACTTGTGTAGGTCTCATGGTAAGTGGTAGAGACAGAATTTGAACCCAGGTTGATCTAATTTTAGAACCGGTGCTCATTCCTCTCTGTCAGGTTGGGTAAGTGTGGTCATGCATGGGCAAGTATAGCAAAAACTGAAACCTATGATGAGCTTAAAGCAAGTCACTCCCTTATCTGAGATGTGATGGGACAGATTCTCACCTCTTCAGTCTCCTAGAGTTCACGCTGAGCTTTGAAAATCTGAAGATTCACAAGGAATGTGGGCCCACCCGTTTCTTTCTCCAGCCGACAAGATGGGAGATGGGAGGAGGGCACCTGCTTCCATTTCTCTGCTGGGAACCCTCACATTTTTGTCAAAGAAGTGTAATATGAACATCTTTCTGGGAAGTCATTAAAATTAATCCTGGGAGATGAGGCAAGCCAAGAACTGGCCAGCTTCCAGTGTAATGTGCTATCCCCCAAAGAGGAAAAAGAACATTCCTTCTGAGATGGTGTTCATCTTTGAACACTTACCCAGCTAATGGAGAGCAGGACTCTGTGGAGAACTCTGCTCACCCTCCCTTAGAGCCTTTCCTTCTGCCAGCCCAGGGCTTCATACCCTACTTTTGGATCCAGACAGCTACCTATATGGCCCGATCCTCTAGCATGCACAAACTGGATTTTAAGTGTTTATTTGCCTTCTAGACCGAGCTGCTCTCAGAGCTCGAGAGACCAGCTGTTATTACTGCCAGCACCACATTTCTCCCAGCCAGGGGCCAACCTCCAATATATGCTCTGTGTGTCTTCCCAAGGATTTTAACAACGGGAAGGGCAGTAGCTCACATTGGCCGCCAAGGTCAGCTTTACCCTGTCCCAGTGCACACTTCTCCTCTCCTAGAGAGTCCGGCCTTCTTAACTTGGGCAACTGACCAGAGGCGGAGTGGTGTGCCAAGTCTCCGACTCCTGGACTGATGTCCGACAGTTCAGCGCTCAGCAGTTGCCAACAGCAGAGTCTCCAGTGTGTAGGGGGCAACCAACATGGATCCCGGGCAGTGGTGAGGTCTGGCCACCTGCCAGGAAGGCAGGTGCTGGGAGCAGAGGAGGAAACAAGGCGGAGGGGGATGCCAGCGTGGGCTCTGCCACTCACAGCGCTAGTCTGTGAGCTCGCAGCAGGCTGTACAAAACAGACAGTGGGCTGGACTTGGCCCATGGACTGTAGTTTGCTGGCCTCTGCTCTAGACAATTAACAAAACAATAAATCAAGGCTAGATTTGCAGTGTTTGCCAATATCTGTGGTGCAAATACCCCCACTATGGGGGATTTCAAGCTACTGACAGGGCATCACTGGATATTAGCTGGGAAGGGAGATGTGTGGCAGCATATCACTAGATAGTGTTTCCATGCTAAAGATGCAATAGACCTGAAAAATGTCAAGTGCCTAGTTAGCAGTAAATGCTGTAAAAAAAAGAAAAAATTGGAAGTGATCATTTTTGAGTATTTATTACCTTTGTTTTTAATGATTTATTAACTTGTAAGTTTATATAATTTAATATTTATAATGGCTGTTTGACAAACAGCTTGGAGAATTTCTGGAAATTTAGCAGTTGCCTGGGCTGAGCATATCCCCGTCCCTGGTCCATCTGACTACACCAGCCACATGAGAGGGGGGAGAGAAAACCACCCACAACAGGAGATCTGAGAAGGTGCTCTTAACCTGGAAGCATTAACCTCTTCGACTCCTCCCCCCACCCCCCAAGACTTCATCCCCTAGCACAAGATCCCAGGTGTGGAGTCTAACTAAGATGACAGTTTCTCCCGCTTGGAGGTCCGTGGAGGGGGTTTTGAGCGCCCTCTAGTGGTTAGAATGTGTGGCCAATATGAAATCCGCATCCCACAGTTTGGGTGCCAGTTGTGGGCCACTTACTCTTTTGGGAACATTCTACACATTTTCTCACCCAACCTTTACAACAACCTTGCAAGGAAGCATTACTGTCCAAATTTTGCAGATGGAGAAACTGAGACTCAGAATAGGTAAGCAACTAGCCCAGGGTCACACAGTAGGACACATTTGCTTTTCAATCTCAAATCTGACTTTCTCCCAACCTTTGTGCTGACTTTTGCTCCTCTCCCTTTTGAAATCTTTAATTCTAATGCCAAAGCTATCTCTGAAACAGAATGGAGACCAATTTGGCAGGCACCTTGGACACATGACCTTCACTTAGCTCCCCTGTTTTCTGTTTACACACGCAATGACTCTGGAGGACTCTGGCATGGGAAATAAGTCAGAGAAGGTTACTTAGTAAAACAAAACCGGGCCTCCCTGGTGGCGCAACGGTTGGGCGCTGCGCTGTGGAGCTGTCGGAGGCTGCGGGGCTAGTTCGATGCCCAGCCGGGGAGAATCCCACATGGGGCAGCAGACCTCTCCTGCCTCATGCGCTGCTCCCCTCAGCAGTGTGTTTCCGTCGATCTGCCTGTTCTTCTCCCCACTCTGTCTCTGGTGAACCCTCCTGTTGCCTCACACCTCTGGCCTGTACCCCAGCTTGTATGCAAAAATAAAACCTTAAAAAAAAAAAGTAAAACAAAACCCTCCCATTTTATGGATTTAAGAATAAACCCAGCATGTAGACAGGTTCAGTGTGACCAAATTCCATTTGAGAAGAAGTAATAAGTGAGTCGGGTGTCGAAGGGCAAGGATCTCCACATCTTAGGGGGGACAGAGAGAGAAGAGGCTGGTGCTTAAGGGGTGACAGGAAGTGCTGGTGGTTGGACAGAAGGTTCGGTGGTGGAACAGAAAGAGATGAGTGAGAAGGACATCAGGGGCCAGGTGGCAGCTGAGATCTGTGCCACCATAAGGAATTTGGACTTGACCTGTAGGCTATTAGAGGTACTGCTTAAGGGTCTCAGTAAGGGGAAGACTTGATCATACCCATATTGCGGAAAGATAGCTCTGATCGCAGAGTTGGGAGGGGCCAATCCTGAAAGCAGAGAGATCAGTTTAAAGAGATAGGTGATAAGATTAACAAAACAATAAATGTCTAGTACTATGATAAGGGAGTGAAGACGTGAGATACTTCCTGGGAAGCTGTAGGTTGTGCACAGAGAAGTACAAAAAAAAAAAAGATGGGACAAGCAGAGGACTTCTACCCCCCATGTTCTTTTTATAAATCCTCATCACCAAATCCTTATGTGGTATCTGGGGATGGGGGTTGTTATCTCCACACCTCCAACAAGCAATTCTCTGGAACCAGTTGGACATTCAACTGTTATAGTCCATTCTGACACTAACTGCCCAGAGGTGGTGTCAGATCCCACAGGTAAGAGCTCAGACCCACAGACTGCCCACCTGCCCACTTCAGATATTGCCCAGAGTATCACCTGTACTTCTGACTCGCTGCCTGGAAACCAGAGGTTCCCAACCCCCAGTTCTTGGGTTCTTTAATTTGCTAGAAAGAATGACTCACAGACTCAAAGAAACATTGACTTACGTGATCACCAGTTTATTTTAAAAGGAGTTAATTCAGAGACAGCTGCATGGAAGAGATGCCTACAGCAAGGAATGTGCGAAGGGGCGTGGAGCACCCATGCCCTCCCCAGGGGTACCACACTTCACAAATCTCCAGAAGCAATTCGAACCCCATGGTTTGGGGGCTATTGTGGAAGCACAATTGATTGAATCACTGACTGTTGGTGATTGGACTCAATCTTCTGTTCCTTCCCCATTCCCAGAGGTGAAGGGGAGAGACTGAAAGTTCCAGCCCTCTCATCAAATCACAAGGTTGGTTTTGTGGGTAACCAGCCCCCATCCTTGGTGTTTTCCAAAGTCACCTCTTTAAACATACCAGCCAACAACTTTATCCCTCTACACTCAGGAAATCCCAAGGACTTCAGACTCTCTGTGCTGGAAGTGGGACAAAGGCCAAATGTCTATTTTGTGCTGTGACTCACAGTATCACAGTCCTTCCCTTCCTGTCTTCCCCACCCCTTCATCTTCCCCCAGCCCCAGTTTCACCCCCACCATTCATCTTTTTTTTTTCCCCCAGACCCATCTTGTTCTGACCCCAATTGAAAAAGATGGACAAGAGAATTGGAAGGGGGCCTTTCCACACAGGCCACCTCAGACACTTCACTGGGCTGTCTGCTCCAGGCTCCTTCTGGAGGGTCTTTCTCTTTACTTCCTGGCGCCCTCTAGCTGAGGGGAGAGGGAGGTGGGTCTGTGTCCTCACCAAGGTTTGAACGTGTTTTCTGGCCCAGGATTCCGTAAAGGGGTCCTGACCACTAGGCCCCTAGGTGGTTTCTTAAGTATCTTTTGCTACTCACAGGAACATGACTTTTGAACACCTGCTCAGGTACTTTTAATTTTTTCCCCAACCTTCTGGGAAGACGGGACTGGCCTTCCTTCTCAGCTTCAGCTTCCTGTGTATTCTCTGCCGTCAGAGCTCTGGGGTTCAGCCCCCACACCTGGGTTTCTCCGCGTCATCACCTGTCACTTCTGCTCCAGAACAGTAGTTGTCACAGGGTGGTCTATGACCTCCTAGAGATCACTGAGGCCCTGGGGGATCCCCAGGGTCAAAACTATTTTCATAATAATAGATTTGTCTTTTTTCATCCTCATTTCTCCTGAGTATACTGTGAGGTTTTCCAGAGACCATTATAATGAAATGTGTCAACATCTGGAAGATCCACATAGCTCAGTGAACCAATGTTTTCCGAATGACCAAAGCACAATGTTACAAAACACACATGTGGTAAAGAACCAGTCAAAACCCAAGATAGACCAGTGGGTTTTAAGGAAACAGTGGCCAGAAGCCCCCCGATATGTTTTCATATTCTACATTGCAGCTTATCTTTTTTTTTAAAGATTTATTTATTTATGCATACAAACTGGGGTGGAGGCCAGAGGTGTGGGGTGGTGAGAGGATTCACTAGAGACAGAGTGGGGAGCGGAGCAGGCAGATCGACTGAAGTACACTGCTGAGGGGAGCAGCAGGCGAGGCAGGAGAGGTCTGCTACGCAATGGGGGAAGCTCCCTGGCCGGGGATCGAACACTTGCTGCAGTGGCTCTGGGTAGCTTCATAGTGCTGCACTTAACCTGCACTTAATCCACATCATCAGAAACTCTATGGAGTCCTCAGTTATTCTTTAAATTTTTAATTTAAATTATTAAAATATTTGCAAATAGAACTGTATACATGTGTACTCTGTAGAATGATTATCAAGATCAAGATAATCAACACATCTACCTTTTCACATAGTTGACATAGGTAACTCTTCCCCCCCTAGAGCACTAAAGGGGTCCAAGGCTGTGAGACCCACAACTCCAGAGTAGCAGCTGCTGACTGGATTCTCTGTTGCTGAGCTTGGCTGACCTGACCAGTTCCCTCCTTTCTGGGATGGAAACGAGGTCATCTACACCTCAAGATTTACAATGCCCAGTTGTGACCTTTCAGAACTGGCCTGGCTCTGAAGACCTGAGCTTGACTACTGGCTCAAGGTGACTCTGGGAAGTGACTTTTTGTTATCTGAGCTTCAGTTTCCCTAGTTAGAAAATGGAAGTTTAATACTTAGAAGGTCTTTCTCCTGCCATAGCTGGGAGGGCAGGCCTGCTCCATTTATCAAGCAGTGAGCCTACCCTGCCCAGGGGACCACAGGACAGACACACGTGGTGCCCTTCAGAGCACCCAGAGCAGCTTTCTGTCTCTGGAGAAATTGAGACTAAGAATGGAAACCCCTTGGCATTCCTATTATATGCCACCATGTTGGACAGGAGTCATGTGGGCACTCAGATAACCCCCATCCAGCATGTTCTATAGTATCTATATGGCCCTCTCTAGTATCCATAGGGACTTTCCATGTTTGTCTGTTTTAAAATTTTACATTTTCTTTTTCTTTTTTTGTGTGTAGAAGAACTGGGGTGTAGGCCAGAGGTGTGTGTGTGTGTGGGGGGGTGTTTACCAGAGGCAGAGTGGGAAGCAGAACAGGCAGATTTGCTGAAATACACTGCTAAGGGGAGCAGCAGGGGAGACAGGAGAGGTCTGCTGCGTCATGTGGGGCAGATCTCTGGCCGGGGATCAAACTCAGGCCATAGTGGTGATAGTGCTGAGACTTAACACCTAGGCCACCAGGGTGGTCCTCCATGTTTGCCTTTTTCTACCCTCATCTCCCATGAGTATACTGTGAGGTTGGAGAGAGCCAGGCAGATGACTGGGAACACTGGAATTCCCAGGATTCTGCTCCCAGATGTCCATTCCTTGAGGACAGGGACCTTCTGGCCTGTTCACCTTTGGATTCCATGCCCACAATGATGCTCAGCACACAGGAGATGCTCCCTAAATGCCTGCTGAGTGAATGCAGGTAAAACTTAAGTGCATAGAGGTTGTCTGTGCCTGCCCGAGCTCTGGCATTTCAGTGGCTACCTTGAGACCTGACCTGAAGATTTCAAGGGAAGAGTCAGCTGTGGGGTTGGAGAGACCTGGGTTGAAATTAGTTGGCCTGCCATTTACTCACCAAGTACCCTCACGCAGGGGCACTGAGTTCTCTGAGCTACTGTCCTTTCAGCCCATGGAGACTTTTATGTGAATCAAAATGACATGATGATGGAGGGAGCCATCCAGGTGAGTCATTATTTTTACTATCAGGAAGTCAGAAAAAGAAGGCTCTCCAGGCCTTTCTCCTATCCTGAATAGGGTTACCGTTCTCCTTCGGCGCAAACAGAGAGTTCCTTGTCCCCAGAAGTCACCAGGCCTGATCACAGGGCAGAGCCCGCAGCCAAGGGTGGCTCCTCTGCCAGCACCTGCCAGGCTCCTGCCTCCAGATAACCTCGGTCCTCCCCTTCCCCTGCCCCAGCGCTTCCCACACAGCTGCGGCCTCATTATCCAGGGTGACTGCAGGCAGCCGAGAGGAGCTTAACCAGGGGTAGGCTTTCAAGTGTTCATAATAAAGCTTCAAAGTTCACACCTTCATTAAGATGTGAAGAGTCAGGTTCTCCCCCCACTTCTCCCGGGGCTATTGTTCCTTCCCAATCGGCTGCAGATTCAAAAGCCAAGCCGATTGGTTTTCTTTGTCCAGACAGCTCTCCTAAGCAGAAAGGCTAGACCTGTTTGCTAAGAGGAGAAAGCTTCTATCCCGCAGCCCCTTCAGACCTGCCTGGGAGGCTTCAGAAACACTAGGGAATTCGGGCATTCTAAGGGCTGGAAGGCTGCCTCTGTGCCTCTGTGAAGCGCTACTGGGCTTGTTCTGTGGGGTCTCCAGGGAATGGAAGTAGGCACAGGGGGCTGAAGTAAAGGGGAGGCAGGTTTCAGAATACCAGAAGGAAAGGCTCTCTGTCAGGCAGAGATGGGCCAAGGTAGGCCTTGATGTCTGGGGCACTGAAGTGTAAGGGGGGCAAGAACAGGAAGCCTGCCGTTGGCCAGGAAGCTACATTGCACACAGTTTGAACTGTTATATGAGCCTGCTAGAATCTTCGGCCCTTCCAGCCTTGTCATGCCTCTGGAAGCCATGACCTCTGCTTCTGCATATCCAATCACCTTCCAGCTTTCTTTTTTAAATGACTCCTTTAATACTCCCAACTGGGAATGTCTTCAAGGATACATGCGTGTTTGACCCCGTGGCCCTTTCTGTTTTTCTTTCAGCCATTTGAGAGCAGAGCTCTCGACATCTTGTGGGCTCCTTTGTTACTGGGAACATGTTTGCTTCCTTGACCTCACGTGGGTGTTGAGGGGTCCATATCCTCTTCTTCGCACCTTCTCTAGGACAGGCAGAGCTCCCAGGAGCCCCAGGCACCAGGTGAGGCTGGGACAGTTGTGTGGGGTTCTTCTAGGAGAGCCGCCCTCCCTCCTCCCTCTTGGAAAACGATCCTGTTATGTGGGCAGAAGCCCTTCAATGGGGCTCTCGGTTTCATGATGAGTCATTAAGCGGGAGACTTGTTTTTTTAGGTGCGACAACCGATGACTTGGAATGAGTGATTGCAGATGAGCAAGTTTCAGAAGCAAAATTTTTTTATGGCTCAGAAAGAAGGAAGAGGGTGAAAGGGAAAACTTACAGTGTATTGGGAAGGCCATGGCTTGGTAAATGGGCCTGGTGTGGGTCGCCCCGCTGCCATCTCATGGCTGGAGGGCTTTGGGTAAGCTACGTTCGTGCTCTGAACCTCTATTTCCTCAAGTTTCACAGGGCAGCAATATAGTCCCCTGCTGAGTGGTCATCAGGTTTGTGGGAGATAGCCAGCAAGAGTTCCAGGGCCCTTATTAAGTGCTAATTTCCTCTACACAGTCATTATGGTTAATATTCAGAATTTGGAAAACTGTGGAATTGTCTCTTAATAAAAGATAATTCTATGGTACAATTACTTCCATCTTTATTCATATGCTTGAGAATGTCCGTTTGTCTTTACATCTCCCTTCTATAGAGACAGGTAGGCAGACGGAGATGTCCCTACAGGACGCTTGAGGTAATAGGAGTCCCACGGAGCACTGAACGAAGTCTGATTGTATGTAGGGAACACCAGGCAGCCCCTAAAAGGATGCAGATGATCTGCCTGAGCTGCAGCGGACAGACCCCCAAGAGGTATTGCTATGAAAAGGAGGTGCAGTGTGGTGAGCACGTGTGTGTCAATGCACCAAGACACGAAGGCCACATCGAGCCAGACAGTGGTTTCTGGTGGGGACAAAGCATGGAGCTGGAGGAATCTGGGCAAAAGGAAGGAGCCTTTATGACTTACTTTATGGACAAAGGTGCTGCTGGAATGTTTAACATGAGAATCCACTTCTTACTGGAGTGAAAAAGGCAAAACGATAGAAATGACAAAAGATGGGCATTTGCCAGGGGTTTGGTGGGAGGGAGGGAGGGAGGGATAGGTGGGGCACCAGATTTTTTGGGCAGTGAGAATGACATATGATACTATAATGGTGGGTACCTGTCATTGTACATTTGCCCAAACTCAGAGACAAACACCAAGAGTGCATCTTAATATAAACTGTGGGCTTGGGGTAAATGATGTGTTGATGTAGGTTCATAGATTATAGTAAACCTACACCACTTTAGTGGGGCGGTGCTGATAATGGGGAGGCCATCTAGTGCAGGGACGAAGAGATTTGGGGACTCTCTTTACCTTCTTCTCAAATTTGATGTGAACTTAAAGCTTTTAAAAATAAGGGTCCCCTTTCTCCCCCGCAAAAAAAGATAAAAAGCAAGTGTGCACTTTTGCTGCCACTCAAAGGGTTAAACGACACTGGTGAAAAGCAGTTCTGTGGGTCCAATGAAGCCAAGCCACTTGCCCTTTCCCTTCCCTTTTGAGGAGTCCAGACGGCCGGAATCAGGTGCTTGGGGAAGCCATGGATTTGGGCATGGAGGGGGCTGTGTGAAGAGGCTAGCAGGATTCAGGCACTGCTGACATGGCAGATGTGGGAGGGGCTTTTATCATTCTTCCATTCAACAGGCACTTCATCAGGCTCTCACCAGCCAGGCGCTCTACCACGTGCTCAGGGTAACAAGACAGAAAAACATTCTGGTCCTAACAAAACGTGCATTTGTCTCGGGGGACAGGCCGTGAACAGCCCACTTGAACGTGAAGTCAGTGTTCTGCAAACACAGAGACACCGGGAGAAGGGGTCAAGACTAAAAGGACAGAGGTGGGATGGAGCTGGGAGCTGGGAGGGGGGCTCTTTGAAATTGAATAGTCAGGGAGGCCTGTTGGGGAGGTGCTATTTGAACAAAGCCCTGACTCAAGTTTGGGAGTGAGTCACACATTAGAGCTGAAGCCTTGGGGTGGTCGGGGAGGCAGCCAGCAGGCCATGGGAGGCGGGTGGGGGGGGGGAGCCCGGGCTGTGGGAGGTGGGTTGGGGGGAGCCTCCCAGGGCCGGCAAGGACTTCAGATTTTTCTGTAGACATAATAAGTCATTGGAGTATTTTGAGGGAAGCATGACATGATCTGGTTACATTTTGAAAAAGGCCCCTCTGGCTGCCTTGAGAGAACAAAGATGGTAGACACAGGAGTAGAAGGTCGAAGACACAGTGTGCTGTTCTTGCCACTTTTTTTGGTGAGCAATGATGCCAGTTTGGGCAATAGGGACAGGCGCAGACATTCATGCTCTCTTTAGAGGGGGGAGCTGATGGGAGTTTTGAGGTTGTGGATGGGGGAGTTAAGGGAGAAGAGTTGGGAACCAAAGGCTTGACAAACTAGCAAATGAGCATTTCCAACATCAGGACGCTGAGCTCATGCACACGTAGACACAACTTTGCAATTTTCTGGGAGATTTCATGGATTTAAAAATCCATGTTCTGACTTGATCTTTACCTCTACCCTCTGGAGTAAAACTGCTGTCATCTGACAGATGAAGAAACTGAGGCACCAAAGTGCCTTGTCGAAGGTCCCAAAGCAACCACATCACAGAACTGCACTTTGATTCCCTAAGTCTGGTGCCCAGCTGGCATCCTGTCTGTGGGCACCCATGGGCATGGCTTCTTTGTGAGTGAGTTGCAGGGCGTGGTCTGCAGAAGCTCCTGACAGAAGGTGAGCCAGGTGAGTGCAGGAGGAAGCTTTGAAGTAGATGGGATTTCAGCACCTGTTGTTTGGTTCCTTTCAAAGAGTGGGAAAGCAGCTCAGGCTACAGCAGCCTGGCCGGGCCACCAGAAACAGGTGGTGGCGGCTGAAGACTCCACAGTGTAAGGTAGAGAGCGACTCCCCAGCCAGGCACAATGGTTACCTCTGAGGGACTTGGCTCGTGTTACCTCACTGCAGTCTTCTCAGAAGGGTCGGCTCCTCCTCATTCCTGAACCCACCCAGCTGTTGCCTTGAAGAGACACTCTGACTCTAGTCTCTCCTGGCCCCTCAGACCTCCCTGCAGCATCAACCCTGGCGACCTGCCCCTCCTTCTTGTTTTCTCATTCCTCCTGCTCAGCATGGCTTCCCTCCTCTGTGGCTCTCCCACGCAGACACCTTTTGATTTTTCTTCTGCCTTGCAGCTCCATTCTGTGGCTCACAGTCCTACCCCAAACAGTAGTCTTCCAGAAATTTCCCCCACAACTTTCCTCTCCCTAGGTTTTCCCCCCATGACTTTGTTCACGCCAGCTCCAGGGCTGAGTCCTCATTGCTACAGAGGCACGCCCCCTCCCCCCCATCTCCAGTGTGTCTCCTGAGCGCCCTCATTGCCCTCATCTCCATTCCCTGCTGGACCTCTGTGCTCCTGAGCAGAGATAACAATCTTCAAAGCCTCTGGAGCTGCAGGGGGCAGTGAGAAGGTCTGCTTGACCAGCACGGGAGATAACAAGATGAGAGAGAGCAGGTTGAGACCAGACTGCAAGAATTCCCGGAAGCAGGGCTCACAGTCTCCATGCTGCTTGGATTCAGGATTCAAAACACTTTCTGGGCCCAGAGAAATGACACAGTTGCAGTCATTGCAGACATGCACAGAAATGATCACGGGGAGTCTGTAGAAAGGGGTTGGACTGGATTTTACTCGTCCATGAGCGGAAGAAGCCTGAGGAGTGGCCAGCTCTGGAAAACACAAGGCCTGACAGTGTCTGAGTGAGAGTGGATGGGATGTTCAGGGAGGAAGGGGAGAGGCTTGAAGCTTGTCTTGTATCTGGTTTGACCACAGCTTTATTGGTTTCTCTCCCTGGGGCAGGGAGTTTATCTTCCTCACTATTTTCTTCCTGAAGCCTAATTTTTGTTCCTGAATAGGACAAAATGTTTTTCTGCATGAGGCCAAAAGAAATCATTACCATTTTGCGCTCAACACTTGGGGAGTCAGTAGTGCGTTCACAGTTTACAGGTTAGCCCAGGCGATGGTCTACACCACATTTTACTCACATAATTGTGTCCGATTCTCGCAGTCAGGTAGTCGAGCAGAACTTGGATGGCCATTTTGTAGATGAGGATACTGAGTGTCAGACAGAAGTGACATGTCCAGGATCAGGCATGTCCAGTAGCAGAGTCCAGCCTTGAACCCCCGTCTTCTGACCTAGCTAACATTTCTCTCAGACCACAATTACGAATTGTTTAAACTCACCAAGAGGCCTGAATTTCCAGCACTGAACACAAAGACATGAACGATTTTTGTTCATTTTATAAATCCCCTCTCCCCCTTTTTAATTTCTGCATCTCTATTAGTGAAGATAATGGGTGAAGTTGTTATAACAAACAAATCCCTTCAATGCTCAATGTTTCAGCCAGGAGGGGACAACCCACCACAGGTCTTCCTGTTGGGTGGGCAGCCTTCCTCCAAGTGGCAAAGAATTAGGGATTCGGGCTTCCTCCACAGTGTGCCTACACCATCTTCAATTCATGGCTTCTGCAGTGGGCTGGGAGGTTTTGATGGGCCTACAAGGGCTATGTGAGACTTCTCACCTTCTGTGGGCTAGAACTCCATCACATGGACACAGCCAACTGTTAGGGAGGCTGAGACCGTATTGAGAGTGTGTATCTAGGGAGAGGAAAAAACAGATTTGGGACAGACTGAACCAGACACTGCCATCACACTGGAGAACCCTCTCTGGAGAACCCTCACACTGGGCCCCTCTCTCAGCCCCCAGGCCTAGATGGAGTTGCCTGTGTGCTCCCTCCAAACCCCTCATCTCAATGTGGGTGACCTCTCCTGGGTCATAATAACGAGTGGAATCAGCTTGTTTCACTCTCTGCGTGTGATGATTGCTTCAGGTACTGATTCTTGATTCACACTGAGCCTCACGATGAGACTGTCTTAGGACTTCATTGGACTTTTGGCAAAGAGAAGCTGTGCACTCGGGCTGCTGAGTTGCACAGGGAAGACCCGGGACAACCATCCTGTCAGCATGACACAGGAATGATGACTTGAGAATAAAGCCAACAAAGAAAACAGCAGAGCTGAGAGATAAAAAGTGATACCTTTCAGTGATAGCCTTTGAGGAGCTATATTCAGACATATTTGATTAGTCCCACCCGATTTTTCCAACTATCCAATAAGTCCAACTAAACTGTCCAATAATTTTTATTTTTTAATTAATTTATTTTTTAAAGATTTATTTATTTATGCATACAAGCTGGGGTGTAGCCAGAGGTGTGTGGGGGTGGTGATGAGATAATTCACTAGAGACAGAGCGGGGAGCAGAACAGGCAGATTGACTGAAGTACACTGCTGAGGGGAGCAGGGGGCAAGTCAGGAGAGGTTTGCTGGGCCATGTGGGAAGCTCCCTGGCCGGGATTAAACTCATGCTGCAGTGGCTGTGGATAGCTTCATAGTGCTTAGGCTGAGCCCATTGAGCCACCAGGGAGGCCCCCCCAATAATTTTTAAAGAAAAATTATTTTTCATGAGCCCAGGTTGAAGTGAGTTTTTGTCACTTATGAGCAATAGTTTTAATAGAGGCCCATTTGCAAAACTGTGGGGCCCCCTCTTGCCTCTCCTTCCATCCTCACCTCCAGTGGACATGCTCGCACTGTTTTCCCTCTGTTGGTGAGGGGACGGGCCCCTTGAGCCGGGGCTGGTCTTGGAGTCAGCCCATCTCCATATGGCTGCACTGCTCATTTTCTCACTTGCTTTTGAAAAAAAGTGTTTTGAATCAAATGCAATATTTGTTGCTTTCTAAAGAGGTCAGAATTATTTAGAATCACATTTTTTTAATACCCTGCAGAAATGATAGTAGGAAAGCACAATTAAAAGTATGTAAGTTCAGTCTAGGGTGAATCTTGTTCTCACATTTGCCTCCCACCCAAATAGTCTAGTTTTGAATTTACAAGGAACATTTCTTCTAAAAATCAACCACTTAGAGATGTTGTAAAAGCCAGAGTATGTAACCGCTCATAAAGTTTTTCATTGTTTCAAACACATAGCAAAAATCTGGAAGAGTTTAGTGGGCATGTGGCATCACATTTACACACACACACACTCTCTGTGTCTCTCTCTCTTTCTCTCTCTCTCTCTCTCTCTCTCTAAGAAACTGAGAAAGACAGTTCCATTACTGTTAAAGAAATTCAAAGAAAATGTATCGGAGTTTCCCAAGAGGCTCTGGGGCTGTTGGAGGTTTTGTTTGTTAGGAAGGTGGCAGGAGTGAGAAGACTCAGTTTAGATATCACTGCTGAAGAGGGTTGTGGGGAACCTACGGTTCCCCTATTTCACAGCAGGCTCCAGCCACACTGTGCCTTGAGAGGCCCCTCCACATTCCACATTCTCAAAGTTCCTGAAACCTGTACTTAGAAAGTGCTCCCCACACTTCTGCACTTAGAAAATGATACTTGAGATGACCTAAACATTATCACTCTGTTGAAGCCTTCTAGGGAGGAGAGTTAGTCACCCTCTTCTCTGTGTCCCATAGTGCTTTGCACACATCCTCCATGTTGGAATTTTTCATATTGTGTATTTTTGTAAACAGCTTCTGAGTTTGTGTCTCTGGCTTCATTATGAGTCTCCTGAAAGCAGAAACTATGACTCAGTCATCTTTGTAGATCCCATCATTTTAGACTGGGTTTGGCATAGATTGTGTAAAAAATGTCACATAAATAAAAAATGATACCATAAATCTTATATAATTGCACACCAGAATTTATTGGGGGAAAGAAAGAAGTTTGCTTAGCTCTGAGAAAACTGCTAACAGAACTGACAATTCAAAGACACGGCACCAAAGAGTCATTCTGGACAGGCCAAATAAACCTTGTGCATACTTTGGTGTGCAACTGAATTATTTTTTCTCAATGACGTTGGTGGGGGGCGGGAGGGGTCCGCTAAGATAAGGTAGATAAGTACTTTGAAATGAGATGACCTGATTTTCCCACTTGTTTCTCGTAGACTGGTCACGGGTTCAGACTAGGGTGACTAGCCTGCCCGAGAGAGCTCAAGTTCACACCTGTTGTCCCTGCTGACTATTTATAGTGTCCCAGTAAGTCCTGAAAGTGCCCAATGTGGATGTAAATTCTTTGACCACACTATTAATGGAAAGCTCTGTTGACCTGAAATAGCGAAGACAGAATTGGACTACATGACAGTTTCTTCTAAGCTGGAAAGGACTTAACTCCAGCTGCCTCTGTGTCTTACTAGTCAAGGAAAGGAACTTCACTCCTCACTCTCTTCTGCTGTTTTCGTTGTGGGGGAGAGGGGAGTTTACTTTCTTTATTAATTGACGGTTCCAAAATGTTGCTGTTATCTATTACCATTTAATCTTTGTAACAAGCCTGCAATAGAGGCCAAATATTTGACAGGTAGAGAAGCTGGTGTTCAGAGAAGTTAAGTGAGTCACTCAAGATCTCACAGCAACTCATGGTCAGGGCCAAATGTTAACCTCATTCCTGACTGTAACATTGCTAATACTTTTAGAAATGTCTTCTGCACCCAAGGTCCCTTATTTTGGACCTCATTTTACCCTGCCTGAATTATTGAGTCATGATGTAATTCCCCGGCTTGCCAAAGAAGACCTGACTGGCATCTGTTATAAAAGATCATTTTAGTTTGTGAAGTTGGGTCTGTAGATTAATGACTTGTTCCTGGTATGAAATAAGGGTCGGGTTTGTATGAACAAGTGTCTCTGTTGTAATTAATTTCAGCAGTGATCTTTTGACTTAGGAGCCATTAATATGTAATTAGGTAGGTTTAACTGGAAAACATTTTAATTATTTATAATAGGGACAAGGAAGGGATTCAGGAGCGGGACAAGAGTGAGACAGTAGAGCTAATAAAGATTTGCCTTGTGATTATTCAGCATTGAGGATGATAGTGTTGTTTGCAATAGCAGAAAAGTTGGAAATTACCGATGGCCAAGCTTTATCTCTACAATGGAAAACTGTGGCATTATAGATGCAGTTGTAGATCCTTAGAGATCCTTCTCTCTCTTCTCATATGCATAGCATACAGCTTACCTATTTTGCAGGTGAGAAACTGGTTTTGAGGGTCCTGAGGTGTGTAATGGAGCCTTTATTCTAAGAGAGTTTGCTCTTTTAGAATAGTCGTTTGACGCCAAATCCAGAGATCTTTAAGAAACTAGCAACTAATAATGCGAATCAACTATAAACTTGAAATTAAGCAGGAGAGAGGAAAGCAAGATGACAAAATATCCCCTTGCCTCTGAGATTGGGACCGTCATCCCACTGTGGCCTGAGGTCACAGCTCCTGGAGAAAGCATTTGCTGGGAAAGTCAGGATTGCACCTGAACTTGAAGGGATCCTCTGAGCTGTCCTATTTATTACTGACTATTTACCGAGCACTTCCAATGTGTCAGAACCTGCATGGTGTGCTTTGCAGATGCCATCTCACTTAACCTTCCTAAGCACCCTAGGAGCTAAGTGCTTTTATCCTCATGGTTGCTAGTGGGGAAATGGAAGCTCGAGGAGGCACAGTATCTGGTCAAGCTCACTCAGCTTGTAAGCGATAGAGTCACAAAAATCTCACTTCAGTGTTACTTTGCCTCTAGAATTAAAAGCAAGAAGACACTGATGGAGAGGTCAGGTGGGCAGACCTGAAGACCTGTGACCAGGTGAGGACCCCGGACAAGCTAGAGCTTTGCGTCCTTCCCAGTGCTTCTTGTCAGTCCTCCTGCCCATCCATGGTCAGAGGCTTTAGCTTCTTTAGTGGGAAACTAATAGGGTGTGTTATGGTTAGGGCGTGTGATGGAGTGACAGGAGATAAACACAGTATAGAAAACTACTGTTTGGTTCAAATTTCCTCAGTGCTGCCTGCACACTATGTGAGTGCTTGGAGAGTACAAACTTCTCCAAGCTCTGCATTTATCATAGGCTCATTGTCTCGTCTCAATGAGAAAAATAGGTGTGAAGTTGGCTGCCACAGACTTTTCCGGATATATTAGTCAGGCTATCCTCGGCCATGCTGAGATAACAAATTTCCAATTATTTTTCATAATAAAAACCCATTTCTCACTCACATGAAGTCCCATCCTGGTAGGGCAACACCCTCATCTTGCAGCTCTAGCAGCTGTTGCCTCCAAGCCACTGCTGTAGGGAACAGAAGATGGAAGGGGACCCCGGCTCCAGGCTGGCTGGGCCCAGAAGTGGGATACATCACTCTGTTCACAGCTGGGTCAGTACCAGTCACAAGGAGGACTAGGGTGGACCTGGGTGCTCAGTGTGGAGGATTGTTCCAGGAGGTGAGTGCTTCTGTCTCTCCTACTTCCAAACAGATTACTCAGAACTGAAATTTACGCACAAGTCATAAAGCGCTTTGGTTCTAGGTAACCAGACTTATCATCTTTCATAGATTTTTTCCCCTTCTGTTATACAAGGAGAAAACCAAAGAGGATTTTCTGCTCTTTTGACACACTTCCGTTGTCAATGGGAAAAAATTCAGAATGAAATATATAACCACCACATTTTGGAAAACTGAGTGAAAAAATAATGAAGTATCTTCATGTCATGTCCGTACATACACTTTATTTTTTTTATCTCATCAATAGTTAGAACTCAAAGTACTAGTGTTTCCTTGCTTGTGCATTCTTACCTCCCCATTTCATAAGGATTCGAAGCAGTTCTTTAGAAATTACAGTGTATTGTACCAATTGCTTCTTACTGCTCCCTCTCTCTCACCACCCATCATTTCCCACCTTGGCACCTAAGAGATCATTTTAAATGCAAAACTCATCAAGCCACTTTTACTTAATTTTTTTTCCTAAGATTTTTCTCTGGCCCTTGCGCCTCACATATAATTCTTAGCTCAGCAGCACGGTCAGCCACGATCTGCCTTTGAAGTTCATGATGACCGTGGTGTGTATCAACCTGGGGAAGCTGGGACTAAGCTTCCCAGAATTTTCACCACTGTATAATTCTGGGTCAAGTTTTCTCACAGACAAATTTGATGCAAAAGAGACCAAGGTGGGACTCATAATATTAGAACGTTTCTAAGCAAAAGCATAAGATGGGAGAGTAAGAATGTGTCAGATGTCTATTAACAAGGACAGTGTGTGCTGTGTGTCAGCCATTGGTGCAAGATCCTTGTGGGCTGTAACTCATTTATTCTTGGCTCATTTAGTCCTTGAATTGGGTCCTTTATTATTCCTATTTCACAGATGTAGGAACTGAGATTAAACCCAAGACTATTAAGAAACTGAGATTAAGCCCAAGAACACTTGGTCAGGATTTGATCCCAGACTGCATGACTGCATAGTCCAAGCTTTTCCCATTATTATAATGCCATGCTACAGAAGCTTAATAGAAACTTCTGGGAAATTTTAATTCTCTATGAAAGAAAAACAGAAAAAGATCTCCCTGATGATCACCAGAATTTCTAACCATGTCTTTATGAGTCTATGGTTAAAGCTGAACCCCACAGAGAACAGAGTTGATAGAAACCCCTCAAAATTATTTATACTCACACATACTTGCATATGTGAGTGACTAACATTTGTCCAGCACTTGCCTGTGAAATAGAGCTCCCCTTGAGATCAAAGACTCATCCATCGTGCCATGGCAGGTGAGGATGGGAAAGATGTTGTTACAAGAAAAAAAATGACTCCCAAGTCTTTTAAAAGAAGTTCGTGCTTTGGAACCATTATGAGTCAGGCCCTGGCTCTGCTCCCCACCATATTTACTTGGGGACCCAGGATGATCTGGAAGATTCCACATCACTGTAATAGAAGGAAAGAACAAAGTGGAATATACAGACACCGACTCTTGAAGAGTCTGCCTGGAAGTGGCTTCTCACTTCTGCTTGCATTTCATCGGTCAGAGCGAGACACCTGGCTATGTGTGTTTGTGTCCACAGAGACATAGAACCCTCCTGGGAGGGCCACTAATTGGGGTGAGCTGTGAAACATTGATCTCTTAGCCACGGGTGGACTGGCAAGGTGGGGCGATCGAGACCCTTTAGAGGTCCTCTTTAGCCATGTATCATCTGGGGTGTTCTACAAAGTATCTTTTTCTGCACCATTAAGGAAAAAACAACTTGGAATTTTCACTTAATTCTCACAAAAATTGGGGCAGTAGGATATTATTAGTCCCAGCCCAAATCCAGTCAGTAACACAAAGGCAGGGCTGGAATGGGGCATTCAGTCTGCACACCGAAGGCTCTGTTGACTTTAGTAAGGGGCAATGAGCAGGTCAATCAGTGTCAATCTGGCACCAGAGGAGCCAGAAACTCGCCCTTCAGTCCCACAGCATTTGCCCGCCTCTCTCCTGGCTTGAACTGGCCCATTGACAGAGTTA
Source organism: Scalopus aquaticus (assembly GCA_004024925.1). Lineage (NCBI taxonomy): Eukaryota > Metazoa > Chordata > Mammalia > Eulipotyphla > Talpidae > Scalopus > Scalopus aquaticus. The sequence goes on from PVIJ01000566.1 coordinate 152,088, forward strand.
GTGGGGACCACACAAGCTCGCTGATAACCAGGGGCAGTGTGCAGCACATA
>PVIJ01000566.1:152237-225318 GCA_004024925.1 Scalopus aquaticus
GTTCTTCTTCCCTGCCCCTGATTTCTCTGGTCAGCTTGTGCGATTCCTCACTGCCTGCTTTGTGGCCATCCTACCTCTCTCTGACCCCGCCCCTCTGTGGACTACTTCCGGAAGGTTATGCACAATTTCAGGTTCAATCTGTTCTTGTTATACAAGGACTTCTTTTCCATTTGCAGGTATCTTTCTGAAGTAGTGGATGATGGCCCCGACTGAAGCCTGGTCTGGTCTGCAGCTCTTAGTGTCATTTGTAAAAAGGTAAAGAAATAAACTTCTAGGGCTTCCCTGGTGGTACAAGGGGTTAAGTCTCAGCACTATGAAGCTATCAGCAGCCACTGCAGCACCAGTTTGATCCAGGCCAGGGAGCTTCCCACATGGTGCAGCAGACCTCTCCTGCCTCAACCGCTGCTCCCCTCAGAAGTGTACTTTCGTAGATCCGCCTGTTCTGCTCCCCACTCTGTCGCTGGTGAATCCTCTCACCACCCCACATCTCTGGCCTACTCCCCAGTTCTTGTATGCATGGGGGGGGGTCTCTTGATTGCATCCACCTGGCTGGTCCTCTACTTAGTGTGGAGGAGGGGACGCACCACCATCACGTGGGGCCTTGGAGGCCATGAGTTGGGGTTGGTCCTTTATTCTCACAGCAGTGGAAGAGTCATTTCGTGAGTTTTAAGAAGCAAAGCAAGATGATCTCATTTATTCTTTGAAAAGTTCACTCTGGTTATTCTGTGTGTCTGTGTTCGCTAAGTCTCAGATTTCTGATTTATAAAACAGGAGTCTGAGACAGAATTTTCCACCCTGCTTATCCTCATAAATGACTCTCCTTTCCAGAATAAAAATTCCAGTTCTTTTAACTCTCCATCACACAGCTTGGTCTCTTCACAGACCTGGTTATTCTCTGTGGAATTTTCATTTGGTCACCTCTTCTGGAATTCAGGTACTTCAAACCCAGCCCGACACCCCATCCATGGCCTGCCCACCCTGGGGGAGAGCAGGGCTGCTGCTGCCTTGGGAGATGCTGTGTGACAGTGTTAACACTCATGATTTCACTGCAAAATCTCTTAACTGCTGAAGGTGGACTGTATGAAATCATTCTCTCCTACCCTGGAGTTGTTCCCCTCATCCACTATTTTGCCTTCCCTCTGCAGCTGGTGACACCAGGGCCAAAAAAGACCAGGGGTCCTTGCAGGGCATCTCTGCTGAAAAGGTGTTGGGGTTAGAGATGGCCTAATTGGAATCTCAGGCATCATCTCAGCAAGGGAGGCATGTTCTTCTGCAAAGTGGTTACAGAGACAATCTTTGCATTTGAAACATCGAGGACTTGAATCTTAGTTCCAAAAGGAATCATCTGAGAATATCACTGCGGGTGGGTTTGAAGCCCAATGGGGGAGTTCTCATACAAAGGACCAGCTCTGCCTGGAGTTCAGATCAAAGATCACACTGGCTAATTTAGATAGGAAAGATAACTTTCCAACTGGGGTAAAAGATAAGTGTTCCAGAAACAGCTTCTTTAGGCAGTGAAGCCACAAATGCTGCCTTCAGAGAGAAGTGGGGAATGGCAGAAGACAGAGAAGAATTTAGGTCAGCCAGAATGGGGCTCCAAAAAAGTCAAGTTCAGAAATAATTTAACAGATAGGGATCCAAAGAATATGTGGTTTGCCTGACAAATGACATTCACTTTGAAAGTGAAAATGAAATTGGAGAAAGCAAAATTGCTGCATAATGGGTCCCGGAGATTGAAGAGAAATGATACCAGGGAAGAGAGGAGTTGTAAAGCCTTCCTAGTTAAGCAGGGAATTGGAATGAATGAATTTTGGTCCGCAAAGGGTCAGGTGAAGATTGTGCAGATAATGGCTTAATCGCAAACAGCTCCAAAATGATGTTCATTAGCAGAAGATCTCAAGCATGTGGTAGGCGTACTTGACCAGGCTCACACTGTCCTCTCTCAAACTGCTCGTTCTGGGTGGAGCTCTTTAACAGAACAAGACCATTCAATTCAACAGTTAAGCCAAAGGGAGATGTGGAAAGATTCACCCTGAATGTCATCCCCCTGGATCTTTTGAGTTGATGGCATATAGGAGACGGAGAGATCAAGTGCATTAAAACTGAAGAGGCTCTGTGCGTGGCCCACAGAACCCACCCAAGCCAATAATAACCCTCGGCCACCTAGCATAAGGCACATGGACTTCTGCCTTGGGACACATGGGCTTTATTCCTGGTCTAATGAACAGACTCCCTACGAGATCGTCAGACCAGACGCTTCCTCTTTGTGAGACTCACTTTATCCACTCCCAGCACAAATAGAATCATATCTATTGACTTTGATTGAAATAAATGCTTGCACAGTGCTTTCATCAACACTGGCTTCTCGTTGAACCCTCACACCAATTCTACAAGGGGCATGATTGGCTCTATTTTATGGATGAGTAAACTAAGGCGAAAAATGTTATTGACTTGCCCAATGGACACATTTCAGGTGGGAGAATCCAGACCAGGACACAAATAATCCAATTTCAAATGAGCTCTTTCTATTACCCCCATAGATCACCATCTATGAAACAAGAGAGAATATCATGCTTCTGTTTGGGTTTTGGAATAAGTTAACTTTGTTCAAATTTTAGCTTTGTCACTTGCTGGGGGTGTCACTTGGTCACATGTGCCTTTGCATCCTTGTTTATAAAGAGAGAATCACAATGGTGCTTCAGCCCTGAGGTCATTGTCGAGCCAGTGTCTGCAGAGTTCAGTGACTCTTGCAGCAAAGGCTCAGTGGACAGAAGCTCATTGTTGTAACCAGCCATGGGGACAGGTAGCTGGAAAACTTGATGGGAGAATGATTAGGAGGGCGGTCTCAGATGTCATATGACATGGGTTTCAATTCTGACTCTGTCATTTTTTTCATGAGTGACCTTAAGAAAATTATTTAATCTCCCTAAGCCTGTTTCTTCATCTATAAAATTGGATAAATAACAGCACAAGTCTCATATTGTTGTTGTGAGAAATAAATAGAATTAAACAGTACATGTCTCATATTGTTGCTGCAAGACACTTGGAAAAAAGCCTGGCACATTATGGGTATACCAGAATTATTCTTTTATAGTGTTGCTGTATTGTGGTTGTTTGCTAGTGATCAGGAAGAAGGGTTAGGGTCTTATAAAAGTGAACAGTTCCAGAAACAAATACTTAGGACTACATAGTGTGAATGCAGAGTGAAACATGGAGTTATTGGGGCTTAAAGAGTGTTTTTCTCACTTCCTAGACCCAGAATCATATTTGTGTTTTGGCATCATTTTGAACTCAATGTGGCTTTCCTTTCCACTATGCTTTGCAGTGAATCCTCTCTCATCACTCTCTACAATGGCTGTTTGGGAATCTTGCCATCTTCTAGGGGTTTCGTTTTCAACTTGATCCATTAGTTCATTCATTTATTCCTCCCCTTCCTCATATATTCATTCATTTACGCATCTCTCTGTTCATCCTTCTATTCTGCAAACATTTTTTGTGTGTCTTTTTGGTGTCAGACCTTGTTTTATTGGGAGTGTAGCAATGGATCAGACATGGTTATACCACTCCAGAGCCCACAGTTTAGAGGACCTGAGGCATGTGGGTAAACCTCAAAGTACAGGGGGGCATGACGTAAGGGTCGCAATAACGGGAGGTTTGAGTTGCCATAACACTGGGAGACAGAACTTACAGCTATCCAGAAAAAGTCCCGAGGAAAGGCCTGGAGCTGGATTTGGATGGTGAAAGGGCACTCGGCATGAGGCAGCAGTATAGTTAAGAGCTCACAGGCTTAGAGAAGATGCCAGGCCTCGCGGGGTGAGGGGAGGAGCCCCTGGCGACCCGGCCTCTGGGCCTCGCTGTGGGAAGTCCTGTCATACACGTGGGAAAACAGGTGGGTGAAGGTGTGTGGGCGCTGCAAGAGGCACAGGGCTCAGGAGGCAGATAGACAGAGATTCACACCGCAGTTCCACATCACCCCATCTGGACAGCTTCATTTCTTGAAACCTCAGTCTTTTCATCAATTTTATGGGGACAATACACCAGTGGAGCTATGGGAGGCAGGTAGAATAGGTGGAAAAACTCCTATAAGGCAGAATTCTTGCATTGGGAATTCTTGCACTACTCACTACCATGAGTAGTGTTAACAGCCCCCTGTGACAAAATCCAAGAGTTGATCCTCCAAATCCTCATTTTACTTTTCCTGTGGGTAGCTGACCTGTCACACAGATGGAAATTCTAAATGGCAAGGTAAGCTTTGGAGATGCAAAGTAATATTTGCCTCTGCTGTGTTCTCTTCTTTCCCTTCACTCATTTATTCAGGGAGGAGGCTCCGTGCTTTCTCGCTTTAAAAGAGGTTTGTGCCAGAGACTTCCCTTGCTGGCTTTAAGGGGAGCAAGGGAATGATGAATACTGTCATTAAGAGAAACACCGAAAAAGCCCAAAGTAGAGGTCTATGGAAATCAGGAAGAAAGAGGTCAGTTGGCTCCACTGAGAAGTAGGCAGGTTGGCAGGAAGATGTAGAAATTGACCAGGATTTGTTCTTTCTTAATCCCATGCCAGAATGCAATATAAAGTCAAAAAATTCTGTCCAAAATGGATAGAACTTCATAAAAGTGTCTTCCGTGGTGTTGGTCAATGGCATGAGCTCCCACTGGCCAAAAACCAAGGATCACTTCTGAACTCACTTTCTTTTTTCCAAATCCAAGGTCTCTATCTCCCAGTCAATTTCTTAGTACCAACCTCCTTTTTACCCTGACCAAAAATAGCTCCTTATTCAAGTTAAAACTCCTTCCAACCTGAGGGTCAGCTAACTACTACAGTTAATTCTATGGTGAACCCAGCCCTTCCTCATTCAATCTCAGTGAGAGAAGGAAAAACTTTAGACTAGACTGTGACCTAGTCACTCACATGTTTGAGCCGGAGCTAGATAGATAGTGGAGAATTCAGAAGCAGAGTAGGGGAAGAGACCAGAGAGTCTTAAGCAAGTTAAGTTCCTTTGAGGCACCATGATGGGGAGGCCTCCATACACAGTTTTGATGTATGAATCTGAAGTTCAAGGGAGAGGTCTTGATTGGAGAGGCTAATTTGGGAGTCACAATATGGGCACAAATATAATAGAAGCCACGTGAGTAGACGCGTAACCTAAAAAGAGGGTGCAGAGTGAAAAGAGAAGCAAGTTCTGGACAAATTCTCGGGAACATCGAATTCATAGGATGAGCAAAGGTAAAGGACCCGGGGCAAGCTCTTGACAAGGCTGAATGTAGTGGAAATGAAAGGTCCAAGGTAAGTGCTAGTTCAGGAGACAAAGATGAGAGTTCTTTGGAATATGGTCAACTGAGGTTAAGAAAGAGGTGGATTGGGGCCTTCCTGGTGGCGCAGGGGTTAAAGTCCCAGGGCTATCAAGCTACTGCCAGCCACTGTGGTATGAGTTCGATCCCCAGCCAGGGAGCTGACCCACATGGCGCAGCAGACCTCTCCTGTCTTGCCTGCTGCTCCCTTCAGCAGTGTATTTCAGTAGATCCACCTGTTCTACTCCCCACTCTGTCTCTGGTGAATCTTCTCCCCTCCTGCACCTCTGGCCTACACCCCAGTTCTTGTATGCATAAATAAAGAAAAATAAATCTTAAAAAAAAAAGAAGTGGATTGCTGAAACGTATACCATTTCAAAAGGATGAAGATAGGGTGGAAGTAGAGGGATTAGCTTAAAAAGAAGCTTTCCTTCCTAAGTGATCACAAGAGGATAAATAACAATAGATGAAAACACGGCTCTTTTTCTTTTGGAAGAAAATGGAAATGTATCTGGGAGAAATTCATCTCTGGTTACCTTTACTACATGAAGTAAGGTATAAATGGGGCAAAGGGAGAAGAGATGCAATTAGTACAGGAAGTGTGAAGAGGGGTAATGGTTTGGATGAAGTTTTTGAAGAGTAAGCAGTGGGAAAGAATAAAAGATTGAGCTTGGACAGATGATTTTTTTGAGGATGAGATTCTAGAGGGATGTTGAGAGACCATAAATGTGAGTTTCTGGAAGAGAAGTCTATGGAAATAGGTAAAGCAAGACTCTAGCAGATGAGATGTTGGAAGAATTTAACAGAACTTGAGGGCATCTGAGATGCAGCAGGGGTTGGGGAGGAAGAACAAGATTGTGCACCAATGTCAAGACTCAGCAAAAGTTGAGTATCCGCTTCATGCACGGTCTCCAGGGAACATGGGGTGGGGTCATGAGACTCAATACAATGACTATGTAAGAAGGGTGGGGGCTAGGACACAATGGTGTAGCCTAATATCACCACTCATGGCAACAGGAGGGTCTTTGAATCTCAAGGGAAGGCAAATTCCTCTAATTGTGGGGTTCAGGGGGTGGTACTAGGAGAACCCTAAACCCTTGTGTTGTGAGCTGTGTTTTACAGCCGTGGTGGTGCAGACTGTGGGCAGAGAAGCAGCCTCCCCTGGAGAAGGCTGCAGAGAAGCAGAATCATTAGGGACACACCATGTGCCCAGCCATGTGTTAACCGCTTGAATAACAACAGCGGGGGGCCCTGCTCAGAGGGCCCCTGGAACCTTTCGGAATGCCCATCTGTGCCGCCAGACCTTGACGGGTTTGCTGTTTCTTTCTGCTCTGTTGGCTAAGCCCTGCTCACACAGGGATAATGAAGGTCTCATTTGCCTCCAACAATATGGTGCCTTTCTGCATAATTTACATGTTTTCTTCAAGGCTCAGACACTAAGTAATGAGGTAACAAATTCGGGTTCAGGGTCTTGCTACTGCTACAAGGAAACCCACACTCTGCACTGTCATCCTCCTGAAGTGGCTTCCAGCACAAGTCTGCAGTCTGGAACGCCCCTTTCCTGCTCTTGGCAGGCACCTGGGAAAGAGAACTTGGACTTCCTGGGATGACTGACTTCATCCGAGGGCTAGCCCTATGTCACTGTCACCTCCTGACATTCAGCTGCAGTCAGTAGATTTATAAATACTTCTCTGAGATTGGATTTTGTTTCCAATTTGTAAGAACATCAATGGCCACTTATTGAGCACTTCTCCATGTCAGCCACAGAGAACTGGGTTTACATAAACTCTTCTAGGAGCTCTTTTTAGGAGAGATAACAGATTTGGGAAAAATTAGTTGGCTGGGGTTACAGCTCCGCCGTGAGATAGGGTGACAGCCGCCCTCTTGGCCACTGCCCTGCGCACCCTCAGGTCTCCCTCTCCCCCCGCCGCTGGGAGTATTTGGAGTCAGGGTAGTCACGGGTTTCAGGCCTCACACACTAATTCCTTTGCGATCTTTCAGGGACTACCAAATCTGTGCCCAGCCCCATGGGAGGGAGCCTCAAGGATTTTCGGGTTATAGGGAGCAAGGCAAGATAAAGAGTATAGGTGTTTGATGCAAGGGTAGGCACAGAACCCAGCTCACAAAGGGCTGTGTTAGCCCCTGTGGTTCTGCTATACGTTAGGGGAGACATTCGAGGATTTCAAGCAGTGGAGAAACATTGTGCAAACGAATATTCACCAGCCATCTCCTGCGTGTCAGACACTCTGGAGGGTGATGGCATAGGGGGACAGCGTAAGGCTAAGCCATCCCTCAGAGTCACAGCTCCCTTCCATTTCATGCCCAAGCTGCCTGGCTTGCCCGATCCTCGGTCAGAGGCTGGGCAGTGCTTTGGGGGAGAAAAGGATGACTGGAACTTGGACCTTTACCCCTGAAGTATGATAACTGTGGGAAAGGGGAAGAGGACTAAGAAGTTCCCACAGAATGAGGGAGTGCTATGGGAGTATTAGCCATTGTCACTCTCTGTGTAGAAGAGAATCTGGCTATGTCCACGTCCTTCCACCATCACTCTCCTTTGAACTCAACATTGGATCTTCTTTTTTTTTTTTTTTTTTTAAAGATTTATTTTATTTATACATACAAGCTGGGGTACAGGCCAGAGGTGTGGGGCGGTGAGAGGGCTCACCAGAGACAGAGTGGGTAGCAGAACAGGCAGATCAGAAATACACTGCTGAGGGGAGCAGCGGACGAGGCAGGAGAGGTCTGCTGCGCCATATGGGATTCTCCCCGGCCGGGCGTCGAACTCGCATCACCGCTGCTCACAGCTCCACAGCGCAGCGCTTAACCACTGCGCCACCGGGGAGGCCCAACATTGGATCTTCTTAACCACATTTTTGCAAATCTTATCAAGAGCATGATGGGATTGTACTGATTCCATTTGCTTTTTTCTTGTCAACTAGGCACCAGCTTGCTGCACAGCAGGCCTGGAGGCTGCTCCTGGGGATTTCTACAGTACGAGTTTCTCTTTGGTCACCAGGACCCACTAGGACTCAAAGTCAAGCTAGAGTGGAAACAGGAGACAGAGCCATCTCTGTTTTCCTAAGTTTTAGAATCCAAGATTGGGAATCCTCCAGATCTTCTCCAAGTGCTTTTTTGGCTCTGCCTCTATCAGTCCAATATCTAGTTCATCGCACTTTAGGGACTACAGTACCTTTGCTTTAAATGAATTGTAACTCATTCAGGCTGCTTCTGTCTGCATTTTATTCAACCCCAATATTTGCTAATGACTTAGCCTTGTGCTCATCATATGTAGAAGATTCAATTGCTAATGATCAAAACTACATTCAGTTCTTAGAGGCGAGGGGCCACTGTTGACTCAGTGTAAGAAATAACCTGAGAGTACAGGCTGAAATACAATCCGTGCGCCCTGGCTGAGATGGAGAGGTGGGACATGTTCTGCCATCATGTCCCTGAGGAGTCGATGGCCCGTTGGGGGGGCTCTGGGAGGAAGCTCACCCATCCTGGCACATCCCATGCAGCAATGGTGGTGGGAGGATCCTCTCAGGAAGGGAGAAGATGTCTGCTTTCAGTTTTGATTGTCAAGTAGAGGTTGGCAGGCAGCAAAGTGAAACTGAAAGGGCACTGGTCTACTACCATCCCAGGGCAAATGACTTGGCTTCTCTGGGTCCTGATTTTTTTCTACCTCAAAATGACATGATGATCACTGATACTTTTACAGTTACAGGGAAGCCCCGATATAAATGGGGTGCCTGACTGTGGGTCCTCAACCGTGTGCTTAAGAGGGACTTATAATAGGACTCAATTGCAGCACACACAATAAAATTAATAAAGGGTTTATTTACAAAAGGAGGGGAAATAAGAAACTCAAGGAAAAAAAAATTGGTGAATGTGTCCTACCAGTTTCGCTGAGCTAGAATCCCAATGGCACATCAAATCCCTGCGAACAGCAAAGATCCCCCCAAAGCTCGCATGTCTGGTTATATACCAAACATGGCTGCTTAACTCCACCCTCAGTTCCCAGCATCCTCCCTTCAGTGATGATGGCATTATGGGATTTGTAGTCTTAGGTGTCTTGGATCTTTCTGGTCTGAGGTGGGGGTGGGGCTCGTAAAAAAATCTATCTGTGGAGTTTGGTCAGGTCGTCCTTTCTCCCCAGCAATGTTACTTCCAGTGCATAAACTTCCCAGCTCATGAGTGCCAAGGATAAAAGAAAACATCAGCCCATATGGCTCCCACTTTCCAGAGGGTGAACTGGAGTTGTGGTTCTTCAGGGACAGATGGTTGGCAGGGATCTGTTTCCATAGCTCGTAGGATGTAAGAGGAGGAGGAAGAGAAAATAATGCTGCCTGAGCCAACCCATTCAGGCAGCTGGTTCCTCACCCAGCTTCCCTCACCCCCTGTTCCATTTGTGTGGTTTGTCATGGGCTCCCCAGCATCTGGTACCTGACCCACCCTCCTTAACCCCACCAGTTGTTTCCAGGACTGTTTCCCTGGGGAGTCGACATGTTTGAGGATTCTCTGGGGTTTTTTTGTTTGTTTTTTGTTTTTGATGATGTTTTCAATTCTTGTGCTCACATCCTCCGTCCTAGAGGTCTTCATTGAAGCCAACCAAGCGTGTAGCACTTCAAAAGTGGCCACATGTAAGATATTTACACTGAAAATCCCCTCTCTGAGCACAGCTTCTGTTTTTCCACTTTACTCAGAGACTGCAGTGTGGAGTAATAAAAGGAGCAGGGACTTCAGAACGCAGCAGAGATGCGGGGCCCTGGGCAGTGGACTCCCTCCCAGAGCCTGTTTTCTTATTAGTTCAGAGAAGGGAACGGCAAGGCTTGGAGCGTGGATGAAAGAGCACGTGCAGCCACCTGAGAAGCCTGAGGACTCAGCAAGAACATGGGGGCTCCTTTCTTTCTTCGGTGATGGCCACTTAGCTGGGTCCCCAACATCTGCCCCACTCCCAGTGGCAAGTCTATCCTGAGCACTTCCCCCTCTGTTGTGTTGGGTGACAGCTTGCGCAAGGGGCCAGATTCTACCTGAGGAGATGTGAAGGGAAGTCTGGAGGGGAGTTTAAGGGAAGGGTTTCCATTCTCCAAAGGAGAGACCGAGAGAGAGTTGCTGTTTTCCTCTGGATAAAGTACTCTCTGAAGTGACTGGCCGTTGTGATTCCTGCGGACATTTAACTACCAGTCAGAGGCTGAGCCAATGTGCAGAGAAGCGCTGAGCCCAGCCGGGGCTGTAGGAGGAGCAAGGTCAGAGCCTTTGGAGCTTCTGCCCTGCCCTGCTCTTGGGCTTTGTTATGGAGGTTAGCCCAAGCGTTCCCTTGTTATTTAAATGAATTAGCTTTAGGATTCTCTTTTCTTGCATCTGAAGACCTCCACATCGCTAACCCTTTCATTATGGCCCATCCCAACCTCCCCTACTCTTCTCTTCGCGGCCTGGTGGGGTTCCATCGTCAGCTATTCCTTGAGCAGGACATTTTTTGCCCTTTACATTCGCATTTGGCTATTCTACCTAACCAAGTTATACTGGGGTTCCCTCGCCCCCACTCTCCAGGGCTGCAGAACATTGCTGGAGAAGTAGGATCCCAAGTCCAGTGGCTGCATTATGAGCCCGCACTTTCTTCCTTCCTGGGACCTCTGCTGCTGCTCTGGTCTATCTAGGTCCTCGCTAGGTCTCTCCCCACACAATTATGCATGTCGTTCCTGCCAGCTGATATATCCCTTCAGGCTCTCTTCACTAAAGCCTCTTTCCCGTCCAAATCCCCAAAGCGAGACCTCCTTGGAACTCTTTTTTTTTTTTTATTGTTATTTATGTCTTTTACATTTTGTATTCCCCTTGGGCAGCCCACCACCAATTCACCCGTGATCCATCTCCATGGTCCCCTGTATTCTCCTCTCTTCCATTTTGTGGCCTTATCCTCACCACCCCCCCCTCCCCCCCCCCCACCGCTGAGTGTCTCTCTCCCACCCGGCCTTGGAACTCTCTTTTTGGAACTCCTATGACAATTTTCCTCTTCAAAACCAGGCCAACCTCCTAATGTAAATAATTGTCCATATTTTATATTTCCCAGTATATCTCGATCTCCTTACACCTACTTTGTTAAACATGAAGAACTACACAAATATACATGAAGAAAGAAAGAATGGATAAAGACCAAGGGCACAGCTTTTTAAATCAGCTAAATTCCATCAAAGATGGCACCTGTCACATCACCTAAGGGAAATGGGGACAACAATTAGACTCTGTGCCACAATTTTTAATCTGAAGATGAACTAACAAAACCTGCCAAAGGCAATTGGATGATTATACGAGATATTAATGTAAAAATGCCTGGCACATAGTGGGACCTCAATATTGCTCTATTGTCTTCTTTTTACTGTAAGTCTCACAGAGTATATCTTTTTTTTTTCTGTAGGCAAATATGTAGGTATGTGTATGTGTGTAAAATCCTTTCTCCATGGAAATAAAATAATATGTAATATTATAAAAGTAAATTCATTTTGGCAACATTCCAATGAAAATCTGTCTCCTGGGCCTATCAGTGGACATCAACTCAATATTCAGGACACACCTCCTTCAGGTAGCGCTGTCCTGCATGAGCTGATACATGGGCAACTGAACATGGAGCTAGTCTTTTGCCATAAGATGCCCTCTCATGATTCCTTAAAAGGCAGGGGAGGGCCTCCCTGGTGGAGCAACGGGTTAAGCGCAGCTCTGTGAAACTATCCAGAGCCCCTACAGCACGAGTTTGATACCCGGCCAGGGAGATTCCCACACAGCGCAGCAGACCTCTCCTGCCTCACCTGCTGCTCCCCTCAGCAATGTATTTCAGTTGATCCACCTGTTCTCTTTACTCTTTCTTTAGTGAATCTTCTCACCCTACCCCCCACACCTCTGGCCTACACCCCAGCTCTTGCATGCATAAATAAATCTTTTTAAAAAATAAATGAAATGTTCACTCTATAGTTTTAAAAAAAGTTTCAGAGAGGTTAAGCAATGCGCCTAGGACCACACAGCAAAGATGAAACTCACAGGGACAGAGAGTCCTTCTTACTGGAGGTTCTGTTGGTGCCGCCTCAGGCTTGCACATTTGAGGACTTTATCACTCGAATGTGGCCAGGAAAAAAACCTCTTAGGATCCACCAACTCAGCCTTCCCAGACACCTGGCAGAGAAAGTGATTTCTAAAGCAGGAGAAAACCCAGGAAGATTGCTCAGTTCCTGTGAGTGCTGCTTCCCAGCTGGGGATGACAGTTAATCTTGAAAATCAATTCAGTGCCTGCTCTCTCTGCAGACACTCCCCAGGGCAGGCCATGCCTCCTCTCACTGCTGCTAAACAGCACAGAAAGTGGTTGCCAGCATGAGGAGGTCGGGGCGACTGTGTGCTGGGCCTGGGGTCATCCACAGAGCGCTCGCTGTGGGACTTGTAGGCGGCACCTTTAGCTCCAGGGGCAGACAGGGAATAGTCGGACAAGAAGTGGTTCTGGCCCCTCCACCTGAATGAGCAGAATCAGCTCACATAGGCAATCTCAGTCTCTCTCACTCTGGGCATGAGCCCCGTTGGCTTTGTGGCAAAGCTGGCCATGTGTGATGTTCTCTAGACAGCAGCTCTGGGTCTGCTGAGACCTCTCCAGGAGGGACCAAGCTTACCCGTGGGTGAAGGCACAGCAAGGACTCGGGGCTCGCCCTCTGCGTGGGGCTTGGAGGCTCTGGCACCTCACATTCATAGCTTCTCAAGGCTGCAATTAGGCCAGATTGCTCCCCAGATTAGTGGTCCTTACCAAATGATGCTAGAAGGCAGGTAATTCTGAAGGCAGACAGGAGGAATTTCTTTCTGGAGGAATCAGTTCTGTTTCATAAAAGGGTAAAATGGGAAGCCAGTGGTGTCCTCCCAGGGGCAAGCTGCAATATTACCTGATGGCACCATGGCGCTCATCTGAAAGCATCTCACTTACACGATCACAGCTCTGGGAGAAACTATTATCCCCACTTTAAGGAAGAGGGAACTGCCATTCAGATATTTTAGCAAGGATTAAAACGGTGAAAGGCAAATTCAAATACAGAGCTTCTAACTACAAAAATCTGCTTTATGGCTACCCCTGCTACGCAATCATGTATATGAGTGCGAGCGTCTTCTCTTCGGAGAGTATCGACTGCATGTGGTGGGGTGACGACAGCGAGAGTAATGTGCGCACTGGAGGGTTGTGAGGCGTCAAGGAGACAATAGACATGAAAGCGCATTGTCAAGCCACGGTGCAATGCAAGGGAGTGGAATATTAATATTATTCAAATTCCTACCATCTCATCTTTTCCTTCCCTTCAAATGTGTCTTTGGCAGTGATTTTCCTTCCTGTCTCTTCCCTCCTCAGCGTTATAGAACCAACAGTAAGGGGCTGTGCAGCAGGGGTCCCTATCACTATTTTGCAGATGAGTAGGCGGAGGTTGGGGAAATGCCTTCCCTGAGCTAGCCAGCCCAGCGTTCGTTCGTTCGTGGAACTAGGTACCAGGATTCTCCTGCCTCCTGCTGCGACTCTGGGCCATGGATGGGAGTTCGTCTCCCTGCTGAGCCCTGGCTCAGTGCTCGCTCCTCGCACCTCTTTGGATCGCTGACCTCAGGTCTGCTTACACCCTGTCTGTTCTAGGGAGAGCGTCCCAGAAACAATTCAGGCACAGTCACAGCCCATTAATACATCTCCCACCGCCCCAGTGGTTCTGTGGCAGAGTGGGTGAAATTGGAGACCCAGAACAGGGTTGCATGAGGGCTGATTCCCTGAACGATAAAGTAGGGACTGGCAAAAACGTCATCACGTATGGGCTGGACGGCAGGAGTGGTTGATGGAGCCCCGGCATCATGCCTCCCATAGTCCATAGTGGGAAGGATGATTCCTCCAAACCCAGTTCCTCTGGATCTCAGTCCTCTTAAAGGGAAAGAACCTGGAATAGTGGAGAGAACTGAGCATTGGGCTCAAAGAGAGAAAACATGGACATTAGGATTGAGTGAAGTTTCTGGAGATAGCCTGCATATGGCTGAGTCCCAGGTTTGCCATTTCATAAATGCATGGTCATGGGCAACTCAGTTTCTCTGGACCTCAGTTTTCTCATCTGAAAAATGGGTGTTGATCCGTTAATTCAAAAGTTTGTAATGAGCAGTGATAAAGTACTGGTCTCGATATAGGGGACACAGAGGTGAACAGGGTACATGAGGTCTGGGGGGAGATAACTCATGGGGCCAATACTGCAGTTAAGGAAGCAGAGAGCTAATAGAGAATTTCGCAAGGAAAAGTTTACACAATGATGAGACCTATAAAGGAACAACAGCTTAATGTGATGACTAAGGAGGGGTACTTTAGAAATTGGGGTGGGTTAGGGATGACCTCTCCAAAATGGTGACATTTGAGTGAAGTCAGAATGGCAAGAATGCGCCAGATATGCCAAGATCTGGATTTGATAGGTGAGACAGTAGGGGGTGTGATTCAGGTGGATGGAACGCCTGGGGGAAGGCCCAGAAATGGGCATAGCTTTGATGAACAGGGGGCGCAGGAGAGCTGAGGGCTGGCCAGTATGGCTGAGAGAAGCACAAAACAGGGAATGTGGGAGAGGAGGTCAGACAGCTGGACAAGGGCAGATCCTCTTGGGTCTGACTGACCATGCCAGGAACTTGTATTTCATTACCATGTGTAGGAAAACCATGGAAGAATTTTTGAGCAGAATGACATAACCTGCTCTGCATTTTTAAGAGTTTTTTTCTGGTTCATGGCAGAGAATAAATTATTGGGAGAGGGCAAGAGTAGAGGCAGGGAGATCAGACTGTGGCTATTGCAGCTGTCTAGGCAATCAAAGACACTGGCTTAAGTGAAGATAAAAAGATGTTGGATTGGGAGGTATTTTGTGGGAGACATAGCAGAATTTGATGAGGGATTAGGTGTGGCAGAGTAGGAAAGAATCCAGGATGGCCCCTACTTTTAGGGGCTACCTCTTGGTCATCAGACGAGGCGTGACCTAGATGATGGATGAATAGCACTTAGCACAGGGCCAGCAACTTAGTAAAGGATCAGTGCCTTTTTATGATGCTCATTATTCCTAGTCCTGGCCCGGCATGTGTTGTTCGGCTTTGTGTATGTGACTCCCAGTGCGCAGTTTCTGCATACACACCACATGGCAGATGAGATATTCATTCACCCATTCCACAAATATTTACTGGATATTGAAGATGCACTAGGTTCTGTGCTGAGTACCAGGGATACAGGGTGAAGAAAATCAAACAGCATTTGTGCTTGAGAGCTGACAATAGAGGGGAGAAGACACTATCAAGAGGGGCCATAAGTCCTTGGGAGGGTAGGGGAGAAGCCTGGTGACAAGCAGACCTCGTTCAAGGGTGTGTCTAGGGAAGGCTTCCTGTATGGAGTGTCATTTAAATGGAAATCACAAGACTGAGTAGGGGTTGGCAAGGTGAGGGGTGAGGGTAGGTGGGGTGGGATGAACCGAGAGAGTATATCTGAAGGGCCTGAGGCATGAACAAATATGACTCTTCCAGTGCCCAAATTCTCTAAGTGCAGAACTGAGCAAACATTGCATCTCATGTTTCCCCATGGAAAAAGGGATTGCCAGGACTCATCAAATGCAGACAAGGGTATTTACAAATATCAAGGGTGACCAAGGGTTTGCTTACATTTTTTTAAAAGGTTAGCCGCTAACAATAAATTTTTCGTGGTCCTTTGGGGAGGATCTGCTCTCACTGTATATTGCTTAACTCCTTTGCTAAGATAGTTTATCAGTAGTTCTTGAATGTGGCTGCACAGCAGCATTAGTAGGAGAAATTTCAGAGAAAATGCTCTTTTCAGGCCCCAGCTCCCAAATCTGGATTCGTAAGTCTGCCAGTGGCTATTCCTGGTAAACAGGCTTGGATACTAGTAATGATGGGAACACACTCCATTGGCTCTATAACAAGTTCTGAATTCCATCCTTTATGCAGATGGGCCACTTAAAAGCTACTGAATCATATTATCCTAGCTTCCTAATAATCAAAATTTTGGAATTTTGTTTTAGTATCTTGCTCTTTGTCTTTATTAAGGACAGAGATGAATAACAGCCATCCTAAAACATTTCTATAAAGCTATTTTTGAAGCTACCATACTATTCACTATAATGCATTTGTTTTAGAATTTATTTTTAGAATAGGTATGCCTTCTTTGCCAGATAGTAAGAATTAAGTAATTCAATGTATTTACCTTTTTGCCTTGGCTGCCAGGAAACTCTGAGTCAGATCTGAAGTTCATCTATTGGAACTATACCAAACTGCACAGACAGCACACCCCTTTTCTCAGTTTTTAGTCTCACATTTCTAGTTTAATAATACTGTCAGTACACTTGAATATGAATAAAAGTTCTTGAAAAGCACCAAATGGCACACTTTCTGAAGATGATGGAAAAGTAACAATAGACTTTCACAGTTGTTTTCATGCCAGTAGCAGATACTCTGAAACCAAACCACTGGGCACTTGGGAATGGAAACGTTTGTTAGAATTACATCAATGGGATTAAAAGCAAAAGTGTTCTTTCTCACAATACCATCAAGAAAGGAGAATGGTGTTCCCCTGAGTCAGAATTTGTCTCATGAATGTCCTCCACCTCCAACCAAGAGAAAAACAAGAAGCAGGTGTAGACAATGTGCAAGTCCTTCCCCTCTCCTTTGAGTATCACAGTTCCCTAGAGCAGCTATCACTAGAATCCCTGTGTCAGAGAGGTAAACTGAGGCTCAGAATGCAAACTGCAGACCCAGGAGGTAGCAGATTGGGATGTGAGTCTCTCTTGGTGACACATTCTTTCTGACTGTGTTTCTCTGTCCACATAAATAAGCCTGAGTGTTCAGGGCCAGTCTCTGCCAGGACCTTGTACCAGCTGGTTTTCTCCTTCCCTTTGGAGATTCCAGCAGGCTTCGGTTGGCCCTCCCTGTTCTTCTCACTATACACATACAAACAAGGCGGCCTCTAAACCACATTTTGATGATGTGCTGCGTTTCCCTCTCCCAGTCCCACCTTTTGGATTGGCCATTCAGTTTGGGTCTTGCTACTTCAGATGTTAACTTGATTTCCAGTGTATGCCTTTCAGTCTCTCTTTGCTTCCTCAGCTTCCTGCACACCACAACCTCATTCAAAGCATAGGTGGTATCCATTCTGTGAGGCCTGGGGTGCATCCCCAAATGGGGAATGGTGTGTGAGCTACTTTGATGCTGTTCTTGGCTGGAGTTCAGAAGGATTCTTGAAGTTGGTCTACAGTACTCTCAACTTTTAGAAGGGATTTTCTTTCTCTCTCTTTCTTTTTTTTTTAATTTGTTCCACAAACAATTTAAGGGGGCTCAGTATTTGAGATGTTTCCTCGTGAAACTGAAGCAGACATTTTGCACTGAGTAGTGGGGGGAGCTGAGACCCAGTGTGAAGTAAAAGGCCCCAAAGACCCCCATACATCCTGGGTGTTACTTCTGCTGGGATGCCTCGCCTGCTCTGTTCCAATTATATTCTCAGCAAATGTATCCATTTTTTAAATTATACCCCCATTATGGGTTATTTATATAGGGTAGACCAAAGGGTCCATAATGCTTGCCTATAAGGCAAGCACCTTCTTATTCCTGCCTACTCTTTACTTAAAAGTGATCACCTGTTTCCTGGATTTGAGCCAATTTGCCATCCATTTTTAATAAATGATGCTACTTCTGTGCTTTTAGACAGTTATCTACTTTATTAGGTGGCACTTTTCTCTATTAGTTTCCTGGTGTAGAAGGGTTGCAATATCTCTTGTCAATCCTCACCTACCAGATTCCCCAGACAGGGGAGCCATTTCTCTGTCTCACGCACATGCACACGCACACGCACACGCACACGCACACGCACTGCACGCAGAGTTCTCTCAAAGTTTGTAGTCCCTGATTTGGTTGAGATCCCATGGGCTTTGCATGCCTTAATAAAGAAAGAAGTATACACATCTTTTACTTTCTTGGTAAAGTATATTCCTGAGTATTTAATTTTTTTTGATATTGCTGTCTTTATTTCTTCTTCAGATATTCCATTATTAGCTTATAGAAACACAGCTGATTTTTGTACACTGATTTTGTATCCTGCAACTTGATTGAATTCAGTTATCAGTCCTAACTTATTTTCCTTTGGTGTAGTTCTTGGCTGTGATACCAAATTCTGGTTTTCATCTTTAGTTCTATTAATGAGGTGTATCACATTTATTGAACTGCATATGGCTAGCCATTCTTGCTTCCAGGGATAAGTCCCACATGATCAAAGTGTATAAAACTTTCAATATGCTATTGAATTTAGTTTACTAATATTTGTGGAGAATTTATGCATCTATGGTCTTCATGGATATTGATCTATAGTTTTTTTTTCTTGTCATGTCCTTATCTAACTTTGGTATCATGGTAATGCTAGCCTCATAAAGTGATTATGAGGAAGTTTAAAGAGTTTGGAAAGTATTTCATATGAATGCTTCAAGTGTTTGGTAGAATTCACCAGGAAAAAACCATTTGGCCCTATTCTTCTTTTGTTGTGGTTGGGAGATTTTTTGAATCCTTATTCAGTCTCCTTACTCATTATCATCTATTTAGAATTTCTATTTTTTATGATTTGGTCTTAGTAGGTTATATGTTTCTAAAAATTTTATCAATTTCTTCTAGGCTATCCAATTTGTTGAACTATAATTTGGTATAGTTCTCTCTTCTGGTCCTTTGCATTTTAACATCTCTTTCATTTCTGATTTTGAGTCTTCTTTTTTTCTGAATTAATCTAGCTAAAAGTTTATCAATTTTATCTCTTCAAAAGTTTGTAGTTTTATTGATTTTTTCTATTGTATTTCTGGTATCTTTTTCATTTATCTCTTCTCTGATTTTTGTTATTTCCTTACTTTTGCTAATCTTGGACTTAGCTAGTTCTTGTTTTAGTTCTTTGAGCATAAATTGAGGTTATTTGACATTTTTTCTTAATATAGCTGTTTATTGCTATAAATTTCCTTCTCAAACTGGATTTTCATCCTCCCATAGATTTTAGTATGTTGAGCTTCCATTTTTAATTGCTTCCAAGATTTTTAAAATTTCTCTTTTAGTTTTTTCCTTGATCCAGTCATTTTTCTGGGATATATTGTTTAATTTCCACACATGCTCAAAATGTCCAGCTTTCCTCTTATTACTGATTTCTAGCTTCATAGTGTTGTGGTCAGAAGAGATACTTGGCACGATTTAATTTCTTAAATTTGTTAACACTTGCTTTGTTTTGTGAGCTGTCATATGATCTATCCAGGAGAATGATCTGCGTGCCCTTGAGAAGAAAGTTTATCTGCTGTTGATGGAAGGTGGTATATGTGACTGTTAGCTTCATTTAGTCTAAAGTATAGTTCAAATCTAATATTTGCTTATGACTTTCCATCTGGGTGATCTATTCATTGTTGAAAGCGGGATATGGATAAGACATATTTTTGAAGATTGCCAGTAAGTTGGCAGATCTTGGCATTTTAGGTGGGAAAAGACTCAGTTATTTTTTGCAAAATCAAAGCATTATAATAAGTTAACTAAATACAGGAATAATAATCTCTTTCTCCCACTTCTCACTAGCCTTGAAAAACTGAGGAAGGTAGTAAACTGCCCTTGAAATATTCAAATGTTTCATCTCTAGACAACTCATATTTCTATCATCACAGAGATAAGACCTGATTAATTTGCCCATAGCACTCAGGTTGCATCTTCCCCTCCTGTGAATCTGTCAGACATTATTAACTGAAAATAACACCCTCTCCTCTGTGGTAGTCAGAAGTTAAAGTTCTCTACACAGCATTTTCAGGAAGGATGGCAAATTGTTTCCAGTGGAGTCAGCATAACAAATAAACTCGATTAACTATCCCTGCTAGACACTCTGAGAGGAGCATATGAGGTAGCCTATTCTTAGAGTGGTTCTGTTCTTAGTTCTCTAGTGACAAACTCACGTCAGAGTCCTATCAGCCTTCACAAAGCTGGTCCAACTCCTGTTTCACATGTTTCTAGCACAGCCAATGAGGGATGGAGGATACCAAAAAACCTTAAGAGCATCTATTCACTAGCCTTTAATAAGAACAGGTGCATGGCCAGGGAAATGAAACAATGTCTAACTGCAAAGAAAACCAATACCCACCCCCCACAAGGCCAACTGTAGCTGACAATTTCATCATTTTGAAATGGATGTCTTTCTAAAATGGTGTCAGCCTTGCTTTTCTAACACATCAGGAAATAATGGTAATAAGGCCCCAAGTTTATCATGGTAAATCTGGGAAGATGCCTCAGCACAGTAACTATTAAAAAAGAAGCTGCTGTTATCATGTGATTCCATTTTTTCAGCAAATTTTTTATTTTCTTCTTGGCAACTGCTATGATGACTGAGTAGAATCGGAACGCCTTAGCCTGGTCTAGAATGTCCTTGGTGATCTTGTGCAGAATTGCATATGCTTCATGCATAGCTAACACACAAGTTTTTAGGTTGTCTGATGCCCAGTGTTTCTAGTGCCAATTATGCATTTGACTGTAAAAAAATGTAGGTTCCCACAAAGGCCCACACAGGAGACTGTGGATAGCTGAAGGCTATCATTCAGAGTTTCAGACAGTACACCAAATAATCTTTGATGCTTCCTATATTAGACTTCTGGAGTTGCAAAGAGTAACTCATTTAAGCCACTTCCAGTCATGGAAGATCAGTGAAAAGATATATACGACAAGAGAGATTTGAGTCTCATGGAAAGTCAAGAACTGTGTCCACCATGGAAACTATCTAGAAGCTCATTGAGAATTCAAGGCTCCAAGGATCATCACTGTAATTTCCCAACTAACCCAGGTTCACTAAGAGCAACTGCTTCTACCTACTAACTCTGGAACCCCCTACTCTGCATGTCTCCCTCTGTATCATTTATTTGTTCTGCTCAGACCACTGATACATTCACAGCCCCCAGTACTTTCTGTTGCCAAATGGGGGAATTGGTCTGCATTTCCTGGTTTGAATTTTTTAGACTCTAGTTTAGCATCGTTTCTCCCTATTATGATGGCAACTAAATTAATTCATAAATTGCTAGCATGAACTGACTGCTCTTGGGTCAAGTAGTGAAGAAAGAAGAGATCATAAGGACACTCTCTGCCATATGAGAGTAAGCTAGACGGTAGCCCCATGAAAACCAGGAAGTGAGTGCTCACCAGGAACCGAGTTGGCCAGTACCTTGATCTTGGACACTTCAGAATCCAGCCCTTCAGAATTATGGGCAATAAATTTTTGTTACTTAGACCAGAGAGAGAGAGAGAAAGAACCTCACACCATCAAATGTGGTTGTCTAAGGCTAAATGCTCATCATGGGCTGTGGGAGAGCGAGGAGCCATCAAGAGAGGCTCAAGTTTGTGCCTATACCGTCATCTCCTTGTCTGCACACCTGCAAGGTACTAAGCCCTGCAGATCGAGATAAGTTAAGCGTGTTCCTGATGCTACGGAGATACACTGGTGTCTGGTGGATGTGGGACACTACATCAAAATGAAGATAAGAGAACTTCTGTGTGAGAATGGCAAAACAGCTATTTTTAATCAAGACATGAGCGTAAAGTTTAGTTGAAATTGTTCAAAAGTTAGCAGTGGTTGTTTATTGGACCTAGAGTAGAAAATTAAATATTAGTTTAATTCAATTTAACCAAACTCTGGAAATTAGAAGCAATTTGAAGGATTTGAGGAAAAGTAGTTTAACATCAAAGAGCAAAGATTTCACAGTCAGATTTAGGTTTTGTTCTGGGGTATCTCAAGCTAATATGAGTGACTTTGGACAAGTTACTTAGCTTCCTTGAGTCTTGATTTCTTAATCTAAAAATGAACTATTTCCATTAACTTTGGTTATTATGAAGATTAAGTGCAACATTGTATACAAGTTACTTAACACAGAGCTTAGTATGTAGATGTTCAATAACATTAGCTATTATTTTATTAATAATTATAAAGAACCTTTCATGACCTCAAAAGGTCTTTGGTTTACAATGCCTGGAAAATCTAGGAAAAGTCTGCAAGAATTGGCTAAGATAGTAAGTCTACCAGAAATGGTGTCCACTAAGGAGTGCTGTTTGGGTACAGAGAGCTATTGAAATTTTAGCAATTTCAGGCTTTGAAGTAACATCAGGATCTTCCCCCGACGCAGGACAACCCACGTCACAGATGTGCACATCAGGAGTTCAGTTAGTGATTATTGAATCAGGAAGTCACAAAGACCTGAAACATTTGTGGCATCATAACTCCTCTCCATCAAACGAAGCGGTTTCTTTGAGTTGGCACAGCTTATGATTGTGAGTTTCAGGAAAGACTCTTCTGGAAGATCGGTGTGGAGAAAAGGTTAAGAGATGAGAAGATACTAGCACAAGAAATACCTTTTTCTCTTTAAAGTCCCCTACAGAAGAAATCACTGAATTTGGAGTCCCTTGAAACTCTCAATTCAATTTCAGGGGAGATGTCATTTGCCTGCACTTAACTGCTGGGGTCCCTCTGACTTCTCTCCTTTTCTAGTCAGTAGTAATTTACATCTCAATGAAAACCTCAGAATATTATCCCATGTCATAAACCTTACGAGGAACATGGCACGTAGGTGGTGCTAAGAACATACTAGTCAAAGGGATAAATAGTCTTAGAAGTCTAGTTTAACTTGCCTATTTTACAGATAGGGAAACTGAGGCTTGAGAAGAAAAATGAGTCACATAAGTTTGTCAGTGGCAGAGAGAGGTTACCAAGCCCAGATTTCTCTAAGTGTAGAAATAATTATAAAACCGAGATATTAATGAGTAGGTAGATAAAATTGTAAACACAACGCATTTTAATTTTAAGTAGAAAATAGGCCCTAGTTGGCATTAGCACACTCTTTATATAAAAGGCCATATTTTAGTCTGCATAGATCATATGGTATTTGCTGCAATTACTCAACTCTACCATCATAGCACAAAAACATCCAGAGATAATATGTAGATAAATAAGCACGACTGTGTTTCAAGAAAACTTTGGTAACCATGTGAGGTGAAAACAAACTTATATATAGACATTGAAATTTGAATGCATGTAATGTATGTGTGTCACAAAATATTACTATTCTTTTGATTTTTTTCAACTATTTCAAAATGCAAGAACTATTCTTAGCCCCCAGTCCATATAAAAACAGGTGTGAATTGAATTTGGCTGACTCTTGGTCGATGACATTGAAAAGAAATTCTTTTGCAGAATTTTTGGCAGTTAGAGAAATTCCCTTAGCCCTTCTCTCACTCACACTGCAATTAAAAAGGGTTCCATAAGCTTGGAAAAATGGGTTCCAAAGCTCACTTAAGTTATACTCTCTTCTTTCCTCTTGCTTAAGGTTTGTCTTTTCAGGATCAGTCAACTTTCTTTCAAAGTCATTCTGTGGATTCACACAATACTGAAAACACCGCAATGACAAATAATGGGAATTGGATAATTCTTTCTACACCCTTACAATTTAATAATAAGCAACCAAAAATTGATGATACTATTGATATCTATTTATATGGGAAAGCTATTGTTCATAATTAACTGAGGAAAGGCAAGGATAACATTTAGTTTAATCCCATTGCTGTAAATATCACGCTATTTAACATACTAAGTAAATATAACCTGTTAAGCAAATGTATGTTTTGTGTTTTTTCTTATTATTTTTCTATAATTCATAATAGTAGGGCCTCCCTGGTGGCGCAACAGGTTAAGTCTCAGCACTATGGAGCTATCCAGAGCTACTGTAGCACAGGTTCAATCCCCAGCCAGGGAGCTTCCCACATGGCGCAGCAGACCTCTCCTGTCTTGCCCACTGCTCCCCTCAGCAGTGTATTTCAGTCAATCTGCCTGTTCTGCCCACCCCCACTCTGTCTCTGGTGAGTCTTCTCACCCTCCCCCCACTTCTGCCCTACACCCCAGCTTGTATGCATAAATAAGTAAATCTTTAAATAAATATGTATGATTCATAATAGTAAATTGAGTAATAGTTTTAAAATTATGAGCCACAGAATCTTAAGCAGGAAAAAAAGATTCTGGTTCTAGATGAAATCTCTGGCAGCTAATCTTGAAGCATAACGCATAAATAACTAAGCAAGCCTTGCTGTAAAGTCGCTAAAAGGAAACTTAACTCCAGCAACTATGAGATGAACATAGGTTGTCATTATTGCAAATTTCCATGTCATATTGGGAGGAATTTTCTGTAATCTTTTATCTTATGCAAATCCAACCCAAATGTTAAAAATAAATACAAAACTATTTCAGTGATATTATCTCTTTGGTTTCTAAATATTCTTTAATTAAACATGGAGGGGAAAGGACAGCAGTAAAGGTATGAATCTTTGTGGGCTCATTCCCCATGCCTGACTCCTCTCCTGGCTTTCCATTTCCCCCTGACAGCAATGTTACAAAGTATTTTGTAGTCACTCTTTAGAAACTAGGGATGCCAGGCTCATAGAAGGGAAGTAATCTGCTCCATGTTACACAGCTAGTATGGGAAGGAGCAGATTAAAAGTACAATTCTACCTGGTTTCAAAGACCATGTGCTTTCAATTACACAGAGGTTATTAACTCAGCTTCACAAATGTAAGCAAGGCTACATTCTGAAATAGTGCACTAAATATGCTTTTTAAATTTTTTTAAAGATTTATTTATTTATGCATACAAGCTGGGGTGTAGGTCAGTTGTGATACACTGCTGAGGGGAGCAGTGGGCAAGACAGGAGAGGTCTGCTGTGCCATGTGGGAATCTCCCTGGCCGGGGATTGAACCCGTGCCGCAGTGGATCTGGATAGCTTCATAGTGCTGAGACTTAACCCGTTGCGGCCCCAGGGAGGCCATAATTTTGCTTTGAAAAGAAAGGAATTGAGTCAATGATTTAAAGTCACCAAACAAACCAAAATTAAAGTCCATGACATGTATTAGCAGTCATGTCTAAAAGACCAGAGCTTACAAAGAATTGTATATCCTGAAGAATGCAATAAAGCAGTCTGAAAACTGTTTAGGAGTCAGCATTTTAGAGATGGCGAGACTGTGGCCATTTTGAGTCCAACTGCCTGATCTCATAGAGGAGGACCCAGGCTGTGCAAGAGGATGTGGTTTGTCCAAGTCCCGGCAAATGGTGGAGCAGACCTCATCCGATCAGGGGAACCAGGTCTCCCGTCTCCTGTTTTCTTTTTGGTCACAGGGTTCCATGTTTCTCAGTTCAACAAATCCGTGGGCCAGGCTTTGTGTGAGATGTCTGGGAGGTTTTGAGAGTTCAAAGAAACCGAGAAGAGGAAGGCTATTTGGGGCTCTTAATGAACATCCACTGTGGGGGCATCTCTAGGACGTGAGCACAGCACATTCGGCGTTCTAAGGAAGGAGGCAGAGCCTGGGAGCCTGGTACAGAGCACGGAGCTGAGAGCTGAGGGACAAGGAGACAGCGGCCCTACACAAAGCCAAGAGAAGGGCATGCTGAGAAGAGGGAAGAGCAACTGCTGAGGTGAAAACAAACTTGCTATGTTTAAGAGACCAAACGGCTGTGAATGGTCTACAGTGAATAACAGAGAGGGTGACAAGAGAGCTAGAACAATAGACAGGTCCAGAGTTCTAGAACCTTACAGCACATGGGATTTATTACAAAAGAAATGGTAAATTGTTGCAGGAGAGTTCAATGGCACTATCAACAGATAGGATTTTCTAAAGATATAATTGTAGTGAAATTTATGTAAAATTAGCCATTTTAAAGTAAGCAATTGAGCGGCATTTAGCATAGTCACAATGTTAGTTGTACAGCCAGCTCCTTGATCTAGTTCCAAAATATTGTTATCACCCCCAAAGGAAACCTCACTCCCACCAAGTTCAACTGAAGGGACCCCATGTGCCAGACCAGGCTTTCTCAGCACACCCGATCATCCCCTAGGTTCCTGTCGCTCTACTTCCTATGAGTATGTGTCTGTGAGACTGACGTACAGAAGAGCTTGTTTGGGACCCTAAGGTCACAGCTTTCCTGGTGCAGCTTAGACCTAATATCCAAAAAGCAGCAGGCCTGAATCACGTGGGACTTTCTCTTTCATAATGTGAAACATTGTGCTAAGCTTCTAAGAACCAGGCTTCTAGGCAACTTGACTTACTTACACAGTCGTTGTAGGAGGTACTTTCCTGTAGTAGCTAGTACTAGGTACTAACTACTCAGTAGAGTTGCTCATTACCCAGTACCAGTTTACTCTATTTGTGAACGAAAACCTTTATACCCAGGGCAGATACCCTAGAGCTCTCCACTTTTCTCTTTGGTCAACTCCTTAAACTCAGGATGACTGATCCTTGGGATGAAGAGAAGATTTGGAAGTGGGAGATGGGTAACTTTTAGACATGCTCAAGGAATATGCCAGTCGTACATCTATGAAAAAAATGGCTGTAGGAAAATTGGATCTGTGATTCTAAGGTGGAGGATAAAATCTGTGTTGGTAATTTAAAAATTCTGGAGTCATCAGATTGTATATGGCAATTAGAGCCATGGGTTATATGAGATGATCCAGGAAGACAGTAGAAAGGGACCAAAAGAGAGGACCTAACATGGAATGCCAGGATTTGAGAACGGAGGGACAGGAAGATTCAGGGCGGTCACAGTTCCCCGCAAAGGGCGAACCACTTTCCGTGGGCAATGCTTTCACGAGGGAGCACAGTTACTCCTTCCAGCCAGGAAAAGCTTTAGAAGCACCATACATGGCACTCTTGGGGGAAAATATCCACCAGATGTCCTCTGACAGCTTTTAGCTAATTGCTCTTGAATCACTCTTTCCAATACAGGATTCTCTTGAACGTTAGGTCCACATTTTCCAGTGTCTTCTTGATACCTCCCACCCATCATCCTTCTTTACAAAGCCAATCTCCAGTGAGAAATATTTAAAGGGTAGACTATCAGGGATCAGAGACCAATGAAATGGAGGAGGAGAAAAGAGAAAGGTGTCAACAAAGGAAATTTGTAAAATCATTAAAAATTTCTAAGGATAGAAAAGCTATATTTAAAAACAGAAAAGAAAAATACCAGATCTTGCTTGATATTAAATATCTGCATCTATAGCTACAGGTAGGCTTGAGTAATTAGAGTTGGAGGTGTATTTATTTCTGGGCCCCAGTGCTTAGAACTGTGTCTGGCACAGATAAGAGTTATAAACAAGTGTTTGCAGCATTGATCTGAATGAACTTTCAAATGGGGCCAATAACACTTCCCCAGGAGAATTTATCACACACATCCCCGAGGGGCCCTAGTCATTCTGGCTTAGGCAATAATTTCATCAGTTAAATGAGGGAATTGGGTCACATTCTGGGACAAGCAGTGTAAAACTCCTCACTAGCACCTGACTAGCTTGTCTGTGGGGAAGAGTTTATCACTAGCACTGTTGCTTTCACTTACAATATAGATTATAAAATATATCTGTCTCCTTGGATTAGAGTCACTCCATAACCAGTCATTAATGATAAGTTCCCTATTTTAAAAAGCCACCATGGGGGAGGAGAATGGAGAGTTAGTGTTTGTGTGTGCAGAGTTTTCATATTGCGGATGAAGGGTTCTGAAGGTGGCAGTTGATGGTGGTCGGAGGACAGTGAATGTATTCTATGCCTTGGAACTGATATTTTAAAATGGTTAAGATGCTCAATTTTCCACCATTATTTAAAATATTAAAAATGATAGCTCAATATGAAAAAAAGAATCGCAGCTTCTTGAGGGCTTTCAGGGTTAATGTTTTCTCTCAACTAGAGGTCAGAAGGGAAGTTTTATGCACCCACAGTGCCTTGAGCACAGATATAGGTGAGTCTTTATGAGTAGCAAACTGTGCAGAAAGTGTTTTGTAGCTTGAATTATGTCCCTCCCAAAAAAAAAAAAAAAACCAAACAAAATATTCAAGTCTTACCCCTACTCAGGACCTGCAAATGTGACCTTATTTGCAAATAGTTTTTCCAGGTTTAATCAAATGAAGAAGGTTGATTTCACTCCAATATAACTGTTATCTTTACAAAAGAGAAAAAAAAAAGGACAGGAAATGTCTAGGGAGTATATTATGCGAAGAGGAGGGTTGGAGTGAGTTGTCTACAAGGCGAAGAACACTAAAAGACCAAAAGGTAGGAAGAGTCAGGGAACGTTCCCCTACAGTCTTCAGAGAGCGCATGTAGGCACTTTTTAGCCTTCTGAACTGTGAGAGAAGTCTCTGTTGTTTTAAGCCATCTAGTTTGTGGTAATTTGTTACAGTAGCCACAGGTAACTGATACACATGCCTCACAGAACAGGAGTCCCCTAGTCCTTTCTGGGTTGCAAAATGCACTTGTTTGGCTAAAGGGGATAGGTTGATGCAGGTGGTCTTCACTGACCATTCTTACTATGTGCGGCATTTGGGGGAGGGGTCTTGCCATTGTGATGCAGTTTTTTAGTGGGTGACAGAAGACAGAACTGAGGAGTACCTATATGTTTAAAAGCAGGATAACACCAACTGAACAGATCCCATTTCAAGGAGATGCACTACGGTCAAGTGGTTTAGCTGCTCTTCCAAAGGAAAGGAGCAATTTGGAGCAGTGGAAAGAATGTAGTTTTGGAGTCTGATGAATGAGACTCGGTTTCAAGCTTATAATTTTGAAAGGGTAATAAGATACAAATAATTAAATCTATTAAAAGGCAGAACAACTCAACATCAATCTCAGAGATAGAAAATGCCTCAACTGCATGTATGATTATAGGTCTCTGGGAAGCTTTGCAAAAAAAGGACACTGCAAGCAATTTCTGGGGATATAGGGGACAGAAAGGGGTATTTAGTAGAGAGGAAGAGAGCAAACAGGGAAGGGAGGAAATCTAGGATCTATAAAGGGTCTCATGAAGTTTGAGGCGACAATCATACCGTGGTAACAACAGACAACAAAGGTCATGCTACGAACCTCAGATCAGATTTTCCTGGTGTTGAAGAGACTAGAGTTTCTGAGCTTCTGAGCAGGAGAGTGAAGTGGTCACAAATAGGCTTTTCGTGGAGTATTGCGGCAGCTTTGCTTCCTATGACTTGGAAGAGGAAAAGCAGGGAGAGCAATTAGAAATTTATCTTTACATCAATTTTCCTTTCTAGAAGGGTAATGGCCAATTGTCATTCAGTTCTTGGGAGTCTTAATTACACATGAAGTTCAGCACCCGTAAAGAAAATTCACAGAGCAAGAGAGTGTCTTCAAGAATGGAATTAACACAAGGAAATAAGTCCCTGCCAATTGCCCCATTACCCCTCTTTCCAGCATCCTAAATAATAATTGATAAATATAAGGGAAACCAGTGGTTCATTTGTTTTACCATTACCTTACAGTTAGGAAATTTGGGAAGCACTAACCCCTTTACCAAGAAATTTAACTAAGAACCCCTGATTTCTAGCTATAATGCAAAATTACTCTAGACTAATTGAGATTTATTGGCTACATACCACCGACAAGTCCACTCTGATAAACCTTAGCCATTTATCTCCAGAACAGTTAGAAATAGTCTACCCCAGATTTTATTTTGTAGCTGGGCCAGTTGAAGAGCTGGGGGTGGGGAGAATATAAGCAACAAACTCTCATTCCATCAAAATGAAAGAAGTAGCTTTGTTGGTTCCTATAGAGAAGTGTATAGTCATTACTATTAAATAGGAACTTGTGGATGAAAATAGTTGGCACTGCCTTTTGGTCACTAAAATGTTAATTTCTCTGCATACCAGAGAAATGGCAACAAGCAAGCAGCTTTCTAGTTGCTACCTTCATGGTCAAATTAGATCAAATATGATGTTAATTGTCACAAACTGCACACACATTAGGTAATGTGTATAACTAACTAGGTGGGCCAGGTACATTCTTCAGTTTGCTGCTGAGTAGGATTTATTGGGTATCTGGAGAAACGAGTTCCAGAGGTACAAAGTGTTCCTATGCCTACCAATATAATGCATTATGCGAAAATCATTAATTTCAGATCCTGAATATTTGTTGTCTTACAATTATATTGTTCGTTTGTTGAACACATTTATTGTTTGTTTGTGGAACACATATTTATTGAGCACTTACTAGGTGCCAAATATCTTTGAAGTGCTAGTAATAAAATGGCAAAAAAAGAAAATCCCTCCACTACATCCTAGCAAGGGAGAAAGCTAAACAAGTAAATCAGGTAAGAGTTAAGGGAAAAAATAGCTATTCATATAGTAAGAAATGGTATGAAATGAAACAAAGCAGGGTAAAAGTAGAGCATTTTAAAAAATACTTTTTTTTAAAGAGCAATTTGAGGTTCATAGCAAAATTAAGCAGGAGGTACAGAATTCTCATGGACCCCCCAGCCCACTCACCCACAGCCTTCCTCATTTTAGACACCCCCCTCCTGAGCTTGCATTTAATGACCCTGCCCTGACACTTCATTATCCCCCAAAGCCCATAGTTACATGAGGAATCACTCTTGGTGTTGGATATTTTACGGATTTAGTCAAATTTATAATGTCATAGTTTAGTTCTAACACATTCACTATAAAATAGATTCTCCTCCTGGGCTACACAAGGAGTGAGCCCCGTTGGCTTCCAGAGAGCAGACCACCAGTCACAGCTTTTCAGCTGATTAAGTGTTGATTTGGGATTTGGTCCAGTTTTTGTATTGACTCTGGGAGAGTGTAACCAGGACATGGGTTCTTGCCTGAACCCCTCCATAGAATGAGCTCATTCAACAGCACCGTGAGCACTGTGGACTGTGCTACAGAACATGGGACAAGAGGGCAGTCTTGTACTGTCCACTAAACACAACTCAGTCTGGGACCCCAAGTCCAGACAGCTCCCTGTTCCTCTGTTCCTCTTCTACTCCAACCACAAGGAGTCCTTCTTTTCCATCTTTTTGCACCAGTGAAGAGGTCACCATCTTTTCCTTTTCTCACAGTTCAGCTCCGCCCCAGAGGCCATCCCCAAAATACCTCAGTGCCCAGTGCAAAGAAAGGCTGGCCAGAGAAAAGAGGTGCCACCACAGAAGGCAATTCGGGAACCCCCTTTGCTCTTGAGTAGGCCTCCCACATGTGTCACTTTCATGGCATCTCCCCACAAATTATAGAAATTCTCCTCCAGACAGCATGTCTATTTCCTGTTCACTATTGGGGTGATATGTGAAAGAGATGATGCACCTCATACCTTATGGATGAAAACACAACATACACGGTGGGGGAGGAAACAGCGATGCCATTGATTGTGCTTTTGTGTACTTTATGCTCAAGGTTGATTGTTTAATTAAGACCATCTGGCTCATTCAATAGCCACTAATACAAGGAAAGACTTAAAGGACTGGTTTTCTGATATTAAATGTGATTTTTGAAACCCAAATAGTTCTGATTATTAAATGTGAGATCAAAGGAGGACTTAATTAGGTTTAGGACTAGAACTGTAAATAGAAAAGGTATCCATGGACCAGCAGGTCATCCTTCCTTGCCGATCAGCTTACACGTCGTGTGTATCTGCATCATGTTGGGAAAATAAGATGTATTAGGGGAAATAACAACAGCACAACAATGTCAAAGGAATTTGCCTGATGGAAATAAAATATACTAACATGTACATTTACATATGAGAAAACTTCTTTTAATAACAATTACATTGTAGTTCTTCATTTATTATTAATCATTCTGAGGGCCATGGCTTTGGTATTTTTTCAAAGATTTTTCTCACCACCAGACATTCAAAAAAATTTCCTGAAGGATCCCTTAGTAAATTAATACTGCTATATTAAGACTCTTAAATCCTTTAATAATTCTTTGGATAATTCCTAAATTACTCTAAGAACTGTATCCTTGGAAATAAATCCTAAGAACAAAATGAACATGGTTTTGTTGGAAGGGCCCGTTAAAGAAAATAGGCATCTTAAAATGTGGTAGAAAAGTGGCAAAACCTTTTTAGACAACCATTAGCTATCCTCATGGAGGAATAGATTAAAATGTCTAAAAGAAATAGAAATGTTAAATGCTCTCATTTTGCATCAAGTATGTAATTTCTTTTTTTGTTTTGTTTTATATCCAACCAGTTGAAACCTACAAAATAATACAGCACAGATTTCTTTTTGTTGGTCCTATAATACTTCCCCCAGAACAATTATGCATGTGATTTGGGGACTGTCACAGCCAAACTGATGTCTTCCCTCAGGACCAAGAAGAACAATTGCCTGTCCCCATGGGGTGGCTCTAAAAGCGGAGACTAAAAG
This sequence comes from Scalopus aquaticus, assembly GCA_004024925.1. Classification (NCBI taxonomy): domain Eukaryota; kingdom Metazoa; phylum Chordata; class Mammalia; order Eulipotyphla; family Talpidae; genus Scalopus; species Scalopus aquaticus. Next base: position 184,749 of record PVIJ01000566.1, read on the forward strand.
CCGGGCCTATTTGATGAATGGCAGCAGCTCTCTGGAGTGTGCCACCCTGTGTGGGTAAAGCAGGGAGTGGTACAGTTGAGCCAAAAGACTTTTCTTAATGGTCAACTGCAAATTGTATGTGACAGCAACAGAGCCCCATAAAAGCCAAAGGAGAGAAACCATTAACATTTCATTCCAACAACCATGTTTGTTTATTTTTTAATCCCCTAAGGGTCTTATTTGGGTTTATTTTTTAATTGTCCTATTTTGTTTTGATCCTTTTCTAAACTTTCATCTCACGAAATGAACGACGGATGAGTTGTTTTTTTTTTTTTTTTTTGCAAACTAAGTCACACTTTATATTTTGAACCCTGCTTGATGTCCTTGCAGGTCTATGACAGGTGTGAAAAATAAATATTTTGTTATCTTCCTGGTTCTCTTCCCCAGACTTGCGAGTTTGCTTATTTTAAGGTCAGAAGTTCGGATTTGTGAGTAGGATACCTGGTATCCTATCACAACACATAGCCCTTCCAGACTGAGACTTGTAGGCTCCCCGCTTCATCTTTGCCCTAATAACAACATTACTCCAGACCCTCAAAGCTGATCTCTCTGTATAAAATAAGGACTTGGTCGGATATTGTGAAGGCAGTCTAACACCTGGTCACAGGCCTCCCTCCGCCAATTCTCAAAATTCTCTTTGAGAGACTAGAGACCATGGTGGGGGAATGTCTGGGTTGTTACCCCCTGGAACATCCTCTTTCCCTTAGATAGTACCCTCGTCTTAACCAAATAACCCCAAACTAAGTCACTAAGGTGTAGCAATCCAGAAATCTTCTGCACATGTCCTATAACACACCTCTGACTCCCAGACAATGATTCTGAGGACACCCCAACTAAGTGTGTGATGTCAGTCAAGGTGCTCTCCTTAAAGAGGGACAGATGTATTCTCACTATATAAAATAAATTCTCAGTAGGTCACCAAAATAGCCAAGGGTCTGGTAGATAATCTGCTATAATCGTATTTTACATTAACTCCATTTTTAGACTTTTAATTATGTTCCCCACCTTGGGGCACTCATTTAAAGTGGATAGTAAGATATGGAAGTCTGGAATAGAAGAGTCTTAGGAACTTCACAAATCGTGATATTTCACCTAAAATACTTGGCCATCAGAACAGTAGGCAGGTTATTCTGGGGGAGTTGTTGGAACTTTTCATGATGGCTTTCTTAAGATAATTTAAAAGGCATTCAAGTTGGCCAAAAATCATTTGGTACCAATTAGCTCAATCCTAAACAGAACTCATAAAATCAAAAGCTCTCTAGGTGACCTTAGTCAAATCTAAATTTTGTCCTTCCTTTGCAGATTACGTCACCAAGAATCTTTACAGAACCCCAAGGAAGTTACTTTATCTGAATTAAGGGTAATGCAATGGGTGAGGAGAATGATATTATGAAGACTCAGTATTTAAATGACTGATGAGGTCTCATTTTAGCTTTGAAGTAACGGATTGGATCTCACACCATCACTAAAACACATTTCGTCTCCAAGGAGGCTGAGTAAGAATGTAGGACCAGAAAGACAATGGTGAAGACTGATTCCAGAGACCTCAGCTGGTCAGTAGAATCAGGTTCAAAGGTGCTTTCTTGGAGGAAGTGTGTAGAGAAAAGTTAATATAGGCAGTAAAAGTAGGGGTGGCCACCCTCAAGGCTTGTATTAAGTTAATCATTCTTGAGGTAGCTTCACTGAGCCAAAACAAGCATCCAAAAGCAGTTACCTATTTAAACTATGTGAAAATTTGTGAAATTCAGTAATTGTCATCATCTGATTTATTTACTAAAACCCCCCCTCCTTGGAAAGCCAGCCTTTCCATGAATGGAAGACATCACCATCTTAACCTGTGCCAGTCCCTAGAGATGCCTAGAGCTTGCTTTCATTGTTTGAGGATGATTATTAGCTTTTACCCAGTCTTTGTTTTGATGTTGGTAGAACATGCTGGAACACAGACCTGGCCAAGCTTACTTCCTCTTTTTGACTCTGTTTGATTTGGTTCCTTGATGATTTAAAACCTGTTTTAGAACTAAGTGTGGGAGGTGGACTGATAAGGAAGTGAAGGTCAAATAACCATTGTCCCAAGGAAACCCCAGCAGAAACAGCTCTGCAGATCGGCAGGGCATATTCTTCGTACTTTCTGTCCTATTAGTTCCAAACGACCCAATTCATTCTTAGAAGGGATGAAGAAATTGTTTCCTAAGAACAAAACCCTAGTTCATATGCAGATGCACAGAAAAGGTTATAGTTGTGAGGACTCTTTCCAGGAATTCCTCACTTGGGAAAAGAGATGGGTTAGGAGCCATCTGAGATCATGTACCCCCAAACATACTGATCATGCCTTTGCTTAAGCTATTCCTGCTACCTACCATTCCCCTCTCCACAAATAAGTTCCATATGCCAGGTGCTTGGAATGCAAATTAAATAAACACTATTCCCATTTCCTCCCAAGCTCCTTGGAGCTCACAGATTGCCTTCTTGGAGCTCACAGATTAGTGGGAAAAATAGGCAATTATACTAGTGAGCAGTAAGAACTCAGCAGGGTTAAACACAAGGTGCACTGGAGATATCTACATCAGACTTGTACATCAGGGAAGGCTTTCTGGAGGAGGTGGGTGTCTCAGCTGACTTTTGAAGAAAGAGAGGGTTTTACAAAGTTAAAATAGGCAATTCAGTTAAGGGTTTTCCAGGTAGATGAGCAGTAACTGAAACCATGAAGTATCAAGAACTTCATATCGGGTTTAAGCTGTGTGTGGGATTTTGAACGGGGGGTGGCAGAATCATATTTGTCCTATAAAAAGTCTACTGTATAGGCAGGACAAAATTGGGAGCAGGGAGATCAGGTAGAAGGTGGTTTTGTTAGAGGAGGTACCACTTAATGAGGGGCAGAGCTGAAGCTATTTAACAGGGAAGGCAGATGGGCTCTGGAGAGATGAGTAGAGAAGGGCACTTGCTTTTTTTTTTTAAAGATTTATTTATTTATGCATACAAGCTGGGGTGTAGGCCAGAGGCGTGGTGGGGGTGGTGACAGGATTCACCAGAGACAGAGTGGGGTGCGGAACAGGCAGATCGACTGAAGTACACTGCTGAGGGGAGCAGTGGGAGAGGCAGGAGAGGTCTGCTGTGCCATGTGGGGAGCTTCCTGAGCAGGACCGAACCCATGTCGCAGGGGTTCTGGATAGCTTCATAGTACTGAGACTTAACCCACTGTGTCACCAGGGAGACCTGGCACTTGCTTCTTGGCTTTGGACTTGCCCCAGGGACTTGGGATTTGAAGGAGACATGTAGAAACTTGGAAGAGACCATGGAGGCCGACAATGGCAGCCATTATCTTGATTTGTATTTTCATTATGCTCCTTCATCCCAAACTTGTTTGGTCTCTTTCCCCCCTTTCTGTGGTTCCACACCAGAAGGTGCCACAGGCTTGTTGCAGGCTTTCTGGCCTCAGCAGCCCCACTTTGGCCCAGTCCTGTCTGACTCACCCATGAGGAGATGGGTAACTTTGGGTGTTTCACTGGGAAATAATTATCCTTTCTTCTCTTCTTTCTATGCACATTCATTCTATTAAAGTTCTTTTACACTAAGCATCTCCTTTGTCTTTGTGCACACGGATGGCCAAGCCCCCTTAAAGCATGCAAGTTTGGGGATCCAGAGGAGTGCCTGGGTTGCATGCTAGCAGATTTATTTGTCCGGCTAAGAAGTCACGCTATTGCGAACATATGCGGTGAAGGTTAGGAGTGTAGGGTGAGAGCTCAATGAACCCTCAGTGGCAGGTGAGTTGCTATGTGGAGCGTGAACGTGGAGGAAAGCCGTGCTCCAGCCTCCGCTTTGAGGTGCCAGCTAGTGGTGAGTAAGTTGACTAAAGAGCCACCATCTGTGCTAGGGAAGATAAGGTGGGGTGTGCAGGAGAATGGGGTGTTTGCTCTCTTGTTCAGATGTGAACTGCATAGGGTTTGCACCCTAATGGAGTTGTTTAGTTCTACCAGAACATTCATCCAGTGACACTGAATTGATCTGTCCTTGTCCGTTTCTTTTCCACTTAAGTGGAGTGAATTCACTGAAAATTGATGTAGTGTCTAGTTACTCTCTATCACTGCGCCCAGATGCTCAATAAATGATCTGAGTTGACCTGAGTAGAGGTGAGGGTCTCCTAGAGAGACCCCAGTGTGGTGTGGTCGACAGAGCATTAGCTTTGTTCTCCACAGATGGGCTGGGAATGTTCCTTTCTAGTTTGGGGGCTTTGTACATGTATGTAAATGTGTGTGTGTGTGTGTGTGTGTGTGTGTGTGTGTGTGGTATATATATCTTTACACATATATAGCCATATGTGTATGTACAGGATATCTTTCATGCCTAGTTTTCAGGGATACTGTAAGGATAAAATGGAGCAATGTCCTAGGTGAAAGGACAAATGGGTGCTTTGACGGTAGGGGTAACACACATCTGAGGAGGTGTAAACCCTAATTCATGTACAGTGTTGTAAACCAATGTATGTTACCTCGATGAAAAGAATAAGTAAAACAAACAAACAAGAAAATGGAGGCACAAAGCACAGATAGTGGAGAGAGCTCAGCAGTTTAAAAGTCAGAAGTCTAGGGCTCCATCCAGTCCTAGCTCCGGCCCTACTACATGGCCTGGAGTAAATTTCTACTCTATTTGGCCTCCGCTTCTTTAAAAAACAAGTGTTAGAATGAGAGATGAGAAAGGAACATTAGATAATCTATCATTTTTCTATGAAACCAGATTAATGCAGGTCATGTAAATGATACATCTATATGCAAATGCTGGAGTAGAATCACTTCTTGGAGTGCAAAGGAGGCTTCGGCAGTAAATGTCATTCATGCATTTAAGAAGTGGCCCCCTGGTAGGTGCTGTGATGTGTGCCACTCAGACCCCGCTCCCCCCACTTCAGAAGCCAGGTGCTCAAACTCCAGCTGCTGGAAGTGTCGCCTGCTGGCTGGCTGCCTGCAACTTGTCCTGGGCTGAAGGGAGCTGCCTCTCCCCGGATAGTTTTGGGGCCCTCCCATCCAATCACTGGTCACTGTGGGAGCAAAGGCCCAGTCCTGTCATTTCAATTTTGGGCATCTTCAAAGACAGACTCAGTGAGCTTCAAATTTCCCCCGGGCTCCGTTAGAACTGCTTTCCAGCTCAACTTTCCCTTCAGCTCTGTCCAGCCCTTTCCTTCCCAAGAAAACATCTGCACACAAACCACCATTTAGAGTGTTTCCCCAGGGAACTTGACCTTTGACTTCTTATCTGGACTCTGGTCTTGAGTACTCCAATGTCCTTATTGAAAGGCTGGATGGAAGCCTTGGCTCTCTCCTGGCTCTTACTCAATAATTACAGAAATGCAGCCGGACCTTCTACTCCAAAGGTGACATCTCCTGTTAGTTCCCTCACTGTATTTCAAAATGGCAAACAAGATTTCTTCTCTCAGGGAAACTTTTTTTTTTTTAAAGATTTATTTATGAATACAAGCTGGGGTACAGGCCAGAGGCATGGGGTGGTGAGAGGGTTCACCAGAGACAGAGTGGGGAGCAGAACAGGCAGATCGACCGAAATACACCGCTGAGGGGAGCAGCGGGCGAGGCAGGAGAGGTCTGCAGCGCCATGTGGGAATCTCCCCAGCAGATTCCCCTGGCGGTAGTTGAACTCCCATTGCTGCTGCCTGCTGCCCACAGCTCCACAGCACAGCGCTTAATCGCTGTGCCACCAGGGAGGCCCTTTCAGGGAAACTTTTCTTAAATCCAAATGCAGAGAGAAAGTCAGAGAAGGACTGAGTTAGTAACCTCCCAAAATGAGGGTTGAAAAACTTTAAAAAGACCAATAAAAAAAAAATCAGTTCTGAATAAGGCTTCACTCGCTACAAATGTTGAACACTCAGAGGAGGGACCTCAGCCTCATTTGCCATAGGTCTTGCCTCCGCTTTCAAAGGGTCTCAATTTGGTGTTCCCTCAGTCAGAGTTTTATTTCTGACATTTTGAGATCTGGAGTGAAGATGTGAGAACTTCCTTCTGTTACCTGAGTTTGGTCTACCACAAAGTGGCAAAGAAATAGAATGAAAAGGAAGAAGAGGTAAACGATGAGTTATAATTCTTGAGTAGCTAGATAAATATTGACTAAGACTGCCTATGAAAAAGAAGCGTTCAGATCTGCCTGGAAAAATTAGCTTCTCTCCTTGCCTCTCTCCCCCTACTGTTCACAGCTCTGCTGTGTGAATCTGGCTCCGTTATTTCTCTCTGTGGGAGCTGCCATTTTAATGACTCAGCGCAGCACTTTTTCAGCGGGAGCCCCTGCCTCAGGTGGCCGATCAGGCCTGGGAGAATTGAGGTCTCATTTAAACGAAGTCAGAAATTTCCCAACTTGTTTTAAAGTGCAATAGATTTGTAAAAATAACAATTATTTGACAGTGCTGTTACAGCTCCCAGTTCGAGATTTAACCTTTAAAGTAGAATCCATCCTTTTTCTTTCCTCATAAAACTTTCCTTGCGGTCTCTGCTTGGGCACCTCCACCCTGCATTAAAACTCAGCTCAGACCAGTCCGAGGGGAACAAATAAAGAAGCTGTGGAACAATTTGAGTTTGGGTCTTTCTTAAATATTTATCATTACTCACATAATAGCCATTCATGGACACTTTAAAGAAAATCCATCTTTGTATTTTCCATACGTATTTATAACACGAGTCTCTTCATTTGAGAGAAATGGCTGACCTTTTTAGGTAATTTGCATCATTTTAAAGAATGTTTTCATTCTATTTTTTAATCAATAGGGGCATCATTTACAGACAGTGAGATGAACGAATCATAAAACAGGGCTCACTATGTTCTTTTTTTAATAAATCTTTTATATATATATATATTTTTATTTATACATACAAGCTGGGGTACAGGCCAGAGGCGTGGGGCGGCGAGAGGGTTCACCAGAGACAGAGCGGGGAGCAGAACAGGCAGATCAGAAGTACACTGCTGAGGGGAGCAGCGGGCGAGGCAGGAGAGGACTGCCGCGCCATGTGGGATTCTCCCCGGCCGGGTGTCGAACCCGTGTCACCGCTGCCGACAGCTCCACAGCGCAGCGCTTAACCACTGCACCACCGGGGAGGCCCCGGGCTCACTATGTTCTTATGTCCAAGGTCCATTTTTCTCAAAGCCATTTTTCCCGGTGCCTCCTCTGCATGGGCTCTCCTAGCTCTGGCCCATCTTCAAGCATTTCTGGCCACACACCTGCCACCACTTCACCTGGACTGAGACCTGACTGTACCTGACCCCACTGTGTCCTTTACAACCCTCCCAAGTGAAGGCCAGTCACCTCACTTCTTCCCCAAAGACCACCTGTGGGGGTGGGATCCTCTCTGCTCCCTGCTCACCTGTCCAGAATAGTCTTTTCTTCTGCATCTCCTTGTTTAAAGCAGTCCTGTTGGTTTTCTAGCCCCAATGCTACTACTTACCAACCTCAGTGCTACGCATCCTCACCCATAGAGGATTTTTGTACCTTATTTACAGACGGCCTCTCCTCCCATCTGACATCTTTCTCACAGACTTAAGTGTGCAAGAATGCACTCTTCAGATAATTCCTTTATTTATCCCTAAGTTTGACCCATTGTCAGTATGACTGGATTTCTTCACAGACCATTCTACCCAGAACAATCCGCCTGTGATGTTTCTTGAAGGCTTGAGCCCTGTATCCAACTTGCCAACTCATGAGGTTCCTGTCAGCAGCATTGCAGAGGTCCCAGTAAGGTTCAGTCTCCCTCACATGTCTTCAATAGTTTTCCACAGATGTAACTGCAATCTGCAGGTTCTCCTGCTCTTCTCTCAACACCTCAGCCCTGTCCTCTGAAAGACAAATCCTCACACAGTGTTTCGTAGTGTGGGACCTGCGGGCCCATATCAAGGCAACCGATTCCTGCTCATCAAGCTTTTGCTCCTCCCGCTGTAACAAGACTACATCTCCTGCCTTCCTCACTATTAGGAGGGGCCACATGATTGCCTTAGAACTCATGGGATATGAGGGTGAGGTATGTCCCTTCAAAGTCTGGCCCACAGCCGCTTCTCACACCCAGTCCTTCTCCTGTTCTTCTCCCTTTGCAAGCTAAATGCTGACACCCTGGGTGGGCCTGAAAGTCACCTGCTAAAGAAGGCACCTCAGCTTCCTGACTGGAACACAAGCCCCTCTGTCTTAGTCTTGATATTCTTGCTTAAGCCACTTAGTCTGTTTGAGCTGCTGAAACAATAGAAGTTTGTTTCTCACAGAGCTGGAGGCTGGGAAGTCTAAGATCAAGGTGCTGGTCAGTTTCGCTGTAGTCAGGGGCCCCTTCCTGGTTTGCAGACCCCTTTTTAGTGTTTTCACATGGCGGAGAGAGGTCATCATGTTCACAGCCCTTTTAAAAGGGCACTAATCCCATTCTTGAGGGCTGCACCCTCATCATCTAAATGTTTGCCCAAAGCCCCACCTTCAACTGCTGTAACATTGGGGATTAAGTTTCAACATATAAATTTGGGTGGGGACACAAACATTCAATCCACGGCCTCCTCTCTCCCTGCCTCTTGTCCCCGTGCCCCATGACTGAAGAAAAGCACACATACAGACCATGAATAAAAACGTGTTTTGACAGAATTAAGCCTCTGGAACTCTGCAATTATTTGTTACAGTTAGTTTTATTCTAAGTGTGAAAGGAGAAGGAATTCTAAAATGGATCAGGTTTGAATAGTCATCAGGGACATCAAAGTGGGTCACACTGAGGAGGGGCCAGCTTCAAGTGGGGGGATAAAAAGAATCAAAGTTCTCGCTTCTTCATGGACACTGCTCTTTATCGTTTTGCATTTTTGGACTTCTCTCCAGAAGCTCCATTCATGGGTTGGGGACTTCTGTGTTTGTGTGTAATATGGGTAAGAATGAAGGTACGAGTGACCCGGAGCAGAGCAGGCAGTGAGTGGGTGAGAGGAGTGAAGAATGACTTCACCCCACACAATCCCCCACCCACCCTTGCAGTAGACAAATTGTGTCCTTCCCATGGTAAGCAACCAAGGGGTCTGTGGCATCGGTAAGCAGCTAATTAGGAATCTGGAGTTCTCAATGCAGGTCTTTTGTCTCCATCACTAGCTGGGGCAGTGGGTAAAAGCTGGGTTAAAGAGAAAGATGTAGGACCGAGGCCATAAATATAGCTCCATGGCCCCATGGGACTTGGCATGTGGCTCAGAGTGGAAGGGGTGACCTTCTTCCTGGAGAAAAGTCACATGGGCCTGAGGAGCTGACCTTAAGTGGCAAACTGAAATTTTTGTGTGTTTACTAGAATGGTTGGTTATAGCCCTAACGCTAAGGAGGGAAATTACTTAAGGGGTGAATCTTTTCCTGTCAGTTCTGCTTAGCGTTCCTGCAGTCTAGCATCTCTTCTTAGAAACACTGTCTCCCTTGATCACAGTGCCTGAAAAGGGGCAGGTGGCCCCTGGGAGTTAGAGCAAAGTGCTTTTTCGATAGTATCTCATTAAACCCCTCCATCTTTCCCTGAAGAGTCAAGCTGCACCCCACCCACCCCTGCTTCCGCCAACTCACAATCCCTGCTTCATTCAAACCATATTTTGAATAATAAATATTGTGATTTATGTTGAGTCATTTGGAAGGAACCGTAAATGGAGGCTCAACATCTTCATCCACTGAAAGGCACCATTAATGTGTTTACATCTTAATGGTTGTCCTGACACCTACTTACCTGGAATGCCAGTGATTTATGATTATTAGGCGGGCATTCCCAGGTGCCCTTTATTCCCACTGGACAGAGAAATTCCAAGATCCTTATTCTTTCCTTGAATGTTTATGCTTTATGCCTTTCTACTATCTCACCAATACACCAGGCATCTAGAAATATTGGCTGCTCTCTAAATGTACCAATTTCCTTCAGGCTTTTGAAGCTTTAAATAAACTGCTCCCTCTGTCAAAATGCATTCCTCTTAGACCTGCTATGTGATCTTCTGCTTAAGAACCAGCTCAAATCTCATCTCCTCCATCAACCTACTTGGGCTTCCATAGGATGAAGTAAGTGCTCTTTCCGCTAATCTTCCACTGCATCAAATGGAAGAGTAACCCATTTGCACCAAGCTTCAGCTACAAGCTACATAATTCACACTATGCAGTTGGTGATATAATTTTACTGAAACGGAAAAAAGATTTGAAGACTTTAGTAGCTCTCCCATTGTTGCATGATAATTAATGGATGGAGCCAGATTTTAAACCCAGGTCAGACTCCAAACCCATTTCCCTCTATTTCCCCCCCCCCTAAAATCAATTGTTTTCTCCATCATGCTTGAGCTTCTTAAAATAAGGGGATTGTGACATTTGATACCTGTTTCTTAATGCTTAGCATAGTGCTTGGTATACAACAGGTACTCAGTAAATGTGGAATCAGTGAACTAAAGAACGAATGAATCAATAACATTATCACTTTAGAGAAATTTCTGTTGTATAATTAAACTTTGGGGTGCATGTAAGTTGTCAGATTTCCCTTCTGATGATCATTTTGGTAAGCGGGATTCCTTTGGGAGGAGAATTTCTCCAACTTGACACATGCAAGGGTCATTAAAATCAGTCTGTATGAGCTTTCTGGAAATTGTTGAAGAGCTAGCTTATCAATTCCATTGAGCTCATCCATTGGATAATTGAAATATATAGATGGTGTCTGAATGGATTAATTTGTTAATTCCTTCATTCAGCAAATATTATTAGAGCATGCCCATTGTGGTACCCAGAGGTCACTGTGTTGAGCTCTTGGGACACAGAGGCCCACACAGTCACGGTCCTTCAGGAGAACTTGGCCCACCCAGCATCTGCCAACAGAGCTACCCTTTTCTCTTGGGAAATCATCTTCTCATCTCAGGCTGGTGTTTCTGCTGGGTGCTTGTCCACTCCTGGACCGCAAGCTTGGGCACATGGTCCATTGCGGTCTTGTACCTTCTCTAGTTATAGTGATTGATTTTGGGGTGGGCTTGAGAGTCAGCAATGGGACTTCCGAGATTAGAAAAATGGTGCTTTCTTTTTGCTGGTTAAATATAGAGAGTGATAGCAATAAAAAGGAAGGCAGTACTGAGAGTTTTCTGGAGTAAGAGGGGGTAAATTTATGGCATAAATCCAGGTCTTGGATAAGACCACATCTAAGGCAGCAGAAACCCTAAACCTCCCATTCAGATGAACCAATGCATTCATCTAGTTTTATTATTATTTTTTGCTTGAGTCTTTCTAAGATGGGCTTCTCTAACTTGCAATGAAATAAGCCCTAAGTAATAATAGCATTAGCTCCTGAAAGTGGGATTTTATAAGTGACAGCTCAAAATGTGGAACTTGCGCAGAGCAGCAAGAACTCCCGTCTCTTTCGGTGAGAAGTTGGAAACTCCAGTTACGTGTTACATGGCAGTTGAGTTGAAGTGTCACATGAAATATCTTGAGGTTTGCACCATATTTTAGAGCACGAAAATATAATTACATTGGAAAGGATTGGCTACATCTCCTGTTCTTTAGTAATGTCTTATAGGGATGAAGCAAGATGAATGAGAAGGAAACAGGCTTTCTCAGAGAAGCCCACCCTGTCTTCATCAGCTGCCCAGGGCGGGCTGAGAGGAATGCTGCAGGTAGAAAAAAGCTAAGTTAATTTGACATGGAGAATCGAACTAAGTGAAGTTAAGGGAGGCTAAAAACACAGAGGGAGGGAAGATTAGAACCTGAAAGTTGTAGAACCCAAAACCTTCAGAACAACCTCCTAGCAGTGTAAAAAGCTGACCTCTGGGATGCAGCTGCGAAGCACGAGGAGTCTGAATCTTGCCCTCCCCACCAGCATCACGCCAGCGAGTGAGAGGAACAGAAAGGCCTACTGTGAAGGCAGAAACTCCAGCTAGTGCTCTAGATCCAAGGACCAGAATCCTGACTTTGGGTGTGACTGGAGGCAAACCAACCAAGAGCTTCTTAAGTTTGGAGAGTTAGAATGCCTAGAAAACATGAAGTCTGACAAACGATACTCTGCAACACAGCAGCCAACAAGGCGGTCCCACGCCCACACTCTTACTAGGAGAAAGTGAGCAGCCCAGAGAGGAAAGCCACTTGGAGCTCCTCATGGTAGTGGCTAAAGGGTCCCTGGAAAGGGAGCTCCTGCCAGGTAGCAGACACAGGTCAGACTGGTCACAGGCAAAGGCGTCCTGGTCGCCTGGTCCCTCGTGCCATTATCCCCATCCACACCTTCTGCTCATGTCTGTACCACATGCCAGTGATGACAGTATGTCGTTTCCCCGTCTCTCAAGATTTATTTATGCATATAAGAGCTGGAATGTAGGCCAGAGGTGTGCTGGGGGGCTGTGTGTGAGAGGATTCACCAGAGACAAAGTGGGGAGCCAAACAGCAGATTGACTGAAATACACTGCTGAGGGGAGCAGCGGACTAGAGAGGAGAGGTCTGCCACACCATGTGGGAAGCTCCCTGGCTGGGGATCGAACTTGTGCTGCAGTGGCTGCTGATAGCTTCATAGTGCTGAGACTTAACCCCCTGAGCCACCAGGGAGGCCCTCCCCATCTCTCTTTTTCCAAGAATGAGCTTTCACTTGTTATCCTTTACTTTTTTCACCATGTGTATCATAGCTGTTGGCAGAGAAGGGCGGTTCAATATGACCTTTAGTGATTAATGGTTAAATTTTAATTGCCGGACCAAAGAAATGTCACATCCTGATCTCATAAAAACACAAATGACTGAACCCCACCCTGCTCTGGAGTGAACCCTACATTTTGCATTTCTATCAAGTTCTGAGGTGATGTGGATACTGTCATTGTTTTGAGTTCCTCAGGTAATTTTAATTTCCAGTCAGTACTAAAAATCTCAACTTTAGACCCTCTAATCTAACAAGCATTTATTGAGTATACACTGTGTGCCAGGCACTGAGTGTATATGACATGGCATGGATATGACATATGAATCCATATGTACATATGTACATGTTTATAGGGCTAGAATAAAGTCCCTGCTTCTGAAACAAGCACCACCTAGTAGGGAAGACCTATAAATCAAAATAAATTTCATTCAGGGTAATGTTTGCTCTAATAGAGGTAGCCTGGGGCTGAACACACACGGAAGTCAGGTAGGACTGCAGAAGGAGAAAATAGCCTTAAAGAATGAGTAACACTTTTCAGGGGCATTTCTACACAAAGGAACAGCCTGTGCAAAGGCACTGGAACATTGAACAGGACCACATAAAAATGCACAATCAGGAAATTACAAGAAGCTTGATGCAGCTGGAGCATCAGAAATGAGGTGGCAGGCATGGAGTCTGGGCCTGGAAGGCAGCCCAAGATCTCATAGGAAGAATCTAAAGAGTTGAAATAGCACGGTCTACCCAACCTCTGTGCCAAGGTTGGCCAGAATCTACCTCCCATCTCACTGATGATGGAGAGTGACCAATGTGGGGACAATCAGGAGCAAATAAAATGCTCTGGCAGAAGAGCCAGTTGCTGACACTCCTGTGGTAGCCAATTGTGGTTTGGGGTGTCCATGGTTTGGAAGGGAAAGTGCTACAACCCCATGTACATACCCACAGCCACACTTGGGCTGTGAGGAGCTGGCCGGACTTTCCCTGAGAAGACACGTCGCTGTGTGTCCCCTCTAAGAGCTAAGATGCTCCCTCCTCCGGGTTGGACACAGACGCCCTGGCAGGGGCCGCCCTTGTCTTGCAGCCGAGAGCCAACGTGCCAGCACACAGCTGCTGACTTTCTTCCCCCCTCACGTTAAGTTGGAACATTTTGCACTTTTCTTCTCCAACTCTTTCAAAGCAAGTCATTTTCCTCCTCTGGAAGGATGCCCATTGTTCATTTGACATTAAAGATAGGTCTTCACTGTTTTCTCTTAAGGCAGCAATTGGTGAAGTTAAGCTGTATTATGCGGACTTGTCAGAAGGATACAACATTATACAAAGGAATGATGTGAAACAAAAATTGCTCTCTTCAACCTCCCCAACCTCTCCCGCATACAGATTGTAAGCCATTTTCTGCCCTCGTGTGTTCCTGGCATAGGGTGGAAATGGGGGTAATTGAAGGGAGTGATGGGGCTTGCGCTTCTCCAGCCATTTAAAAGCCGGTTCCCTGGCTTCCAGGGAACAGCCTGGGGCTGGAAATTGGAGGACAGAGGACACAGGGCAAGGCTGGGGGAAGGAGCCTCAGAAGGAAATCCTTTCTCCCCTTGTTTTCTCAGGGTGTGATGGTGGCTTCAGGCTTGCAGAGCTGTGGGGTGCCGATTTTAAAGAGCACATAGTCTTCTCTTTTCTGTGGCATATTCTGAGTCCATTTCCTCGTGATGCTTACTCGGGGTTACACAGTTATTATCACTACTGAAATGGATCCTATTAGGGTGTAGTCATCTCTCCCTCCCTCTCTCCACTGGGCTGTGGGCTCTGGTCCTCACCTCAACACTGACTAAACATGTGACCTTGGGCAAATTAACATTCCCAAGTCTCAGTTTCCTCTGCTGAAAAATGGGAATAAGAATTGCATTGCCTTCTAGGGTTGCTGTACCGACGAAATGATACTTAGCATAGCTCCTGGAAGTCTTTGGGGTGCATGTTACTGTTTTGTTGGTTTTTTTTTTAACTGTTTTTATAATTACTGGTTCACAGACTTTTACTGAGTGCCTCCGGTACCATCCTGGGTAAGGTAGAAGGAAGTTCTAGGAGATGGGACACAGGTGGTGGCCGGTGAGAGACAGGTGAGCACTGGCGGGTTCTGCACAGGCTGCCACAGCAGGCGAGGGAGGTCACCTACCCAAAGCTGGTGGTAAGCGAAGGCTTCTAGCGGATGGATCTTCTTAAGAAGACTTGAAGTATGAACCAGAGAAGAAGACAGTCATCCTGCTAGAGGGAACAGCATGTGCGAAGATACCAAAGCACTGGAAGCTCCCCCAGACCTGTGCACAGTCCTAGGTGCTTGGAGCACAGAGAGGCCTGGTTGATGGGGGCAGAAGATGGGGCCAAACAAAGTCTTGCCCCACAGCAAGTGCTTCGGGCAGGAAGTAACAAAAGGCTTGGGTTTTATGTTGATAGCAATAGGGAAATAATTTATGGCTTTTAGTAAGAAAAAGTCTGGCCTGATGGATGGAGAGCAAGTTGGGTTGGGTAGATGAGAGCCTGTCCTGGAAGACACCAGAGAAACCCAGCAGGGCCCTGAAGAGAGGAAGAGTAGGGGTGGCCACCCAGCTGGATGGAGAGCTGGGTGCTTCCGAGAGATCTAGAAACTGGACTTTCTGGACCTCCGTAATGGCAGGGTACAGGGGAAGTTGAGGTGCTTCCCCCACTCCCGCTGCACACACCCCAGCAGTTGTAACCCTCAGTAACTAATGAGCATTCTTGGCAGAGATGAGGCACTAGGAAGAGCAGCTGAAGATGGCGAGGTGGCAGGCGCCATCATGATGGGGGAGGGGCTGGCGGCCCAGCCCCGTGAACACAAGCCAAGGCCTCTGGGCTTCCACCCGGGACTCAAGGGAACTCTGGGCAGGTGATGTGCGTCGTCAGCTCAGAGGTGGAAACTGAGGTCATGGGGCGAATGAGGTCACCCAATGCAAGAAATATGGCAAAGGATGGGGAGTGAGCAAAGTTCCAGGAACAGCAAGATGAAAGGGCCAGAATGAGCCAGAGTCAGAGGCCAAGATAGTCACCCTGGAGGAAAATCACAAGAAAAGGGATTTCTGGAGAGAATTTCATGAAGGCGGCATGAGCCCCATTGCTGATGAGGTCATTCGAGGTGAGTGTCTAGAAGTGGATTTACAGTGAAGGGAGCTCAAGGTCAGGACCTCCCCAGTTGTGGGGGGGAGGCAGCAGGGGAGCATGGCGTTTCTCTAGTCCAGGGAAGCACCGGGTGTGCCTCATACACACAGCCCCGCAGACCCTTCCCAGATGGGCTTAGCCAGAATCTTTAGGGCTGAGCCTGAGAACTTTCTTTGGAAAAGCCCCCTTGGTGATTCTGCAGAGAGCTCTGACTAGCTGGTGCTGTGGCACAAGTGTGAGCCCCCAACCACTGGAGCCAGCCCCAGTCTGGGTAGCAGCACAGGGGGTGCAGGTCAGGCCAGTGGAATCTGGACTTGCTGCCAGATTGTGTGACTTGGGCAAAGAATTAACTGTTGCCCTGCCGGTGTCATCTTTAAGACAGGAGTGTGAGAATCAATGCATGGTTTTTATGAGTTCCAGGGGAGGAAATGACATAAAACATTTGGTTTATTAAAAGTACATATTGCTGTTGTAAGTGTTGCTGTTATCTGCATGACCCTGAGCAAGTTTCACTTTTCTGGACTCTCATTTCCTCATTTGTGAAACGGGAGCAGTGGTTTCTACTCAGCAGCTATTGGAGGACCGACATGAATGCACACGGGGATCCCTGGCACGTAGTAGGTGCTCAGGAGTATTCACTGTGTACCTCGGGGTGCAACAACAGGTAGGAAGGCTGTCTGCAGGGGCAGCGGAGGCCCCTCCCTGCCCCAGTACTAGCAGGGTTTGTGATGATGGAAGGTCCGAGCTTTCTGTCTCTTCTCCCTTTCCTCCACCTTCCTCCTCCAAGGGCAAAACCTGGCCACAAGCTCTGCAAGTCAGTGATCAGAGCTGGGAAATTTGTGGGCCTGTTGCCAGCTCTCAGCCATCCCAATCTGGGGCCCTCCGAGGAAACTG
Organism: Scalopus aquaticus; assembly: GCA_004024925.1. Classification (NCBI taxonomy): domain Eukaryota; kingdom Metazoa; phylum Chordata; class Mammalia; order Eulipotyphla; family Talpidae; genus Scalopus; species Scalopus aquaticus. The sequence continues at coordinate 201,446 of PVIJ01000566.1, forward strand.
GGAGAGCTGTTACTCCAGACAGAATACAGGGTGGAGAGCAGGGGCTCCTCTGCTTGGATGGCAGAGGCAGCCCAGGGACAAGGTCCTCTGTGTCCTAAACCCCGAGGAAACAAGAAGAAAAGGCTGAGCATTGAGATGTCTGTCTGGCAGGCAGGAATGGTCAGATGCTCAAGGTTTGCATGCTGGTTTCTGCCCAGCCAGAGTCTCACAGCCACCACAGAAGGCGGGCAGCTCTTAGTGGGGGACTGGGGAGGGATGGACAGTGGGTGGTGGAGAGGCCTGTGTGCTCTGGCGAAACAGTCACCAGCCCTCCTGTGCTGTTTCATGCTGTTCTGTTTGGGGCTGAAGTCGGCAGGTTGGGCGCCTTTGGGTGCTGAGCCATGCTGAGGAAATAAGACAATGAGTAGCATTCACTCAACACTTTCCAAGGTATCATCGCTCTCGTGGAAGCTGCGCCATTTGATCCTGGTGACCGCATACTGCAGGAGACAGCAGAGTGACCATCCCCACGTGACAGATAAAGAAGCACAGCTTTGAGATATCTGCCCAGTTGGGGTAGCAGAGTCTGGCTCCAAAGCCAGTGCTCTTTCCACTAGACCAGGAGTTGCTTTAAGAATGATAGCCCTGGACTGAGACCCAGAGAGCTGGCCCTTCTTATGATGAGGCCACAGTCTTGCTCTGGTTCTTGGGACAAGTCACTGAACTGCTCTGTGCTTGAGTCAGCAACTCTGACAAATACCAAGCTGGGAATAGAAAAACCTGAAGATCCCGTCCAACTGCGCCAGCTGCGTCTGAATGCTGGAGGCGCCTGGAGCCACCTGGTGAGCCCAGCTGAACTTTGGAAAGGTTATTGCCTTGGGCTCTCAATTCCACCCAGAGCCCAGGGGAATATAGCTCCCAGAGCACCCTTTACTCCCAACGAAAGCCGAAAGCCATAATGAACTACCTGTGAAGAGAGGACACCCACTTAGAAGGGGGAAAAAGCCAGGTAGCCCTGGTGACCGGCAGGGCAGCGCCATCCTCCCCACAGGTTCCCAGCCTCTAGGTCCAACTGCTCAAGATGTTCCTCCCTGGGCCTCCTTCACCCCTCGTGAGCCCTTCTGGTGTTAGGCTGAAGAGTTTTCCCTCACCCCTTGGCTTGCTTGTGGGTGCCCAGTGATGCTCCCAGAGCAGCTGCTCAATCCTGTTTGTGGGTGAATGGGAAACAACCATTCCTCTCTCCATAGTGTTGATGTCCCTCGGGGATCTGCTGAGTGGGGTCCCCACTTCCCAGGGGGAACCCATTCTTTTCTGCCTGGGCGTCATTTTTCCTGTGGGAGACTGATTTTGGTTTTTATAGTTTACAGTCACAGAAAGCATAGAAGAAATTTTACAAAGAAAAAAAGCCCCTCCTCTCCTAGAGATGGCCTGTATTGGGCTCCTAGCAGGGGAAAGGGTTGCTCAGGCTGACACACCCCACACTCAGGGTGCACATGGCTCACTTTCTGGGGCCCCACGAGCTTCCCAGCTCTGCCAAACAGAAGGCGGCCTGGGCTTCCTGGCGGTCCAGGCCCGGGCCTCGAGGCCACTTTCTTTGGTCTCTTTTGGTTCCGTTGACCTTCTGGCTTGACATGCAGATTAAGGAGATTGGCCCAAGGAACAAAGTATCTCCAGTCGCCACACAGATTATTCTGGAATTAGGCCACCACTGTCAATTTTATTTGGTGATCCCTGTTGGATCTCCAAATTATACCTGTAATTTGGTGCACTCCATGTATTACAGTCTGTCAGAGAAATCCTATAATTATTTTTTAAGTGACAAAGTTATAAGGAATAGCTAAATAAATGTAGCTAAATTTAGAGCGCTGTCTCTGTACAAAGGAATGTGGCAGGAGGCAGAGATATGATCAGTGGCTGGTAGGAGAATTTTGTTACTATCCAAAAGGTGGCAGCAAAAATTACCTCAATTAACTTAACAAGAAGCCTGTCCTCCTCTGTCAGCCTGCCCAGGAGCCCTGGCACACACCTTGCCCCTTTCCTGCCAGAATCCCATGCCTTCCTCACCAAGCTGTCCCCAGCTCACCTGCTGTCCTGTCTGAGACCAGCACCCATGCCTCCTGCCTTCTCCCTGAGAGCCCCTGCCCTGCATTCCAGAAGGAGCAGGGTCAGCAGTGCAAGTCTCAGAGAATCTCAGTGCACATCAATGCAGGCAGGGAGGCTGGTTCTTCCCTAAATAAATGCCCTGTCTAAACACCATGGAAAATGAGAGAGCTTTTCTGCAGACATAAGACTGCAGGGAAAACTCCATCCAAACCCTCACCCATCTATTTATCCAAGTTTTTGTAGTTTTGAGAATCTACTCTGTGCGGGATGTTCCTGAATGACTTCGATGCATGAATGGGTTGATTAAATACTGTTTTAGTCCTTAGGTGTTAATAACTTTCTTGGTTCTGGCTTTACAGCCATGAACAGAGCAGAAGTCCCTGCCCGCATGTGGCTGACATTCTAATGGGGGAGGCAGGCAACAAGATATTTGGGGGGAAGCACAACTGAGCTAGATGGCAGTAACACCAAGGAAAAAGACAAAGCTGGATAAAGGGGTGCCAGAGAGTGCAGCCAGTAGTGCCCATCGAGAAAGGCCAGGGGGTCTGGGAAGCAGAGAAAGTTCCTGCACTTGCGGAAAGACCATACAGTGATTGAAGCAGGAGAATAAGGTCGGTCTGGTGGCGCTGAGGCTGGATAGGAAAGTTTGTGAGGGGCCTTGTGCTCCATTTGCAGGGTGGGCTAATTTGGCATATTTTCCCCTTTTGACCTTTCAAGTGCTTCTCTCCATCCCTGTGGCCACCTTGGGACAGAGGCTGAAAAGCTGTTTACTGGAAATACCTGCTACTTGGGCTTTGCTGGCCACAGCTCAGAGGAGTTTTCCTGAGCAGCTTCTGTGATTGGCATCCTGCTCCTCGTGGGATTGATCCCTGGTGAATAAGAACAGGCCATGGGCCCTCCCTGGTGGCCTCCGCATTAGGTCTCAGTGCTATCACCGCTATGGCCCGAGTTTGATCCCCGGCCAGGGAGTTAACTCACATATGGCGCAGCAGACCTCTCCTGTCTTGCCTGCTGCTCCCCTTGGCAGTATATTTCAGTGAATCTGCCTGTTCTGCTCCCCCTTTGTCTCTGGTGAATCCTCTCAGCCCCCTACCCCCGCACCTCTGGCCCCTGACATCAGGGAGTAGAGAGCGAGAAAAGGAATACAAGATGCTAAGAAAAAAGTATAATCCAGTGTAAGATAATAGCCAAGACTTTGTCCTAAGGACACTGGAAAGGCTTTCAAGGGCTAGAAAACAGATGTCATCAGATGTGTTTTAAACAATGGGCCCCCATGCCTGGGAGGTACCGGAATGCAAAAGCTGTTACATATTCCCTGAAACACAGTAGTGGTGGCTTAGGGTGAGGAAGTGCCCTTGGAAATCAGTGAGTGAAGTCAACGAGAACAGAGTGGTACAAGGAAGAATTCATGGAGCTTGGCGATTGGGTGCTGAATACGAGGGGAAGTGAAGACCTGTGGCTGACGAGCAGAGATCTGCTCACACCGTGATGTGGCTACGGAGATGGGAAACGAGAAGGACCCAGGCTCCAGGTAGTGAAGAGGAGGTGGGGGGGTCATGAATTCAGTGCTGGGGATTTTGAGTTGATGACTGTGGGTTCATCCAAGTAGGACGGGGGGGCTATCTTGACATATTTGGGTCTCCCAGTCTGAAGTCCATGAAAGAGCTCAGGACTAGAGCTAGAAATCAGGAGTTGTTAATAAGTGGATGGTAACAGGCCCCCTGCCATGGCTGAGATCACCCCAGGAGAGATCTGCTTGCCCGCACGCTTTCCTCCATCTGTGGAATCTCACCCAGCCTCCATTGAATCCTGTGTATTATGCTGGCTTTTGAAAACAAACACACACACGCAAACAAACAAACAAATGCTTCAATTCCTGATGACTCAAGTGGCATGTGTCTGGCCCTGATTGTGCAGACAGTTTTGCAGGAAGTTGCCAACACAATGAACCATCTGAGGACTCTAATGAAGCAATTATAGTATGTGGAGTGAACGATCAATCAGCTGTAAACGCAGTAGTGAGAATTTTACAGAGATGGAGGGCAGATAACAGCTCTGTGCGGTTATGTCAGAGAGGAACCTGATCTTCAAGATGGAATATTCAGAAACTGGGAATCTCTCCGCCCCTCTCTCAACACCACCGAGGGAAAAATTCCTATTAAAGGACTATCACCACCCACCGATTAATGCTGCTATCAGTAGTGTGGTCTTGGAATCACAAAGGAAACTGTTCACATTTGAGGAAATTATGGTTAATAAAGACCTTTCACCTCCAATGGGCTTTCTGCAAGTGATCTATTTCAGTAACCCTTCTCGTTTGAGTCTTGAATGTAAAACAACCCAGCTGAGGGACATGTCCAGTCGATGGCAATTGTTATAATATTGTTATTTTCATTGCTCGATGACAGTTCTGAGTATGTACTACCTTAAGGTCTCACAATAAGCCTACAGTACAGGTATTGTTAGGCTTAGGTTATAGTAAAGAAACAGACTTGACGTTTAAATAATCTGTCCTGTGTCTCAAAGCCCAGATGTGGCAGCGCTGGATGAGCCCAGCCTGCCTGACTCCAGAATGCTTCCTCTTCCTCCTGCCCGCCATCTTCCAGTCTCTGTCTGAACATGTGGGCGAACTCCCCCATCTGCGCAGCCCATTCTCTTTGGTGCTACAGAATTCTTAAGTCTCTGCCATCGACCTAGGCCAGCCTCCTCCAGTACTTTCAGTGACTTCAGCTTTGTTCCATGTGACCCAAGGGGCAGCCACAGCCACCCCCTTTCTAACAGGCCTTCCCTCTGCCCCCGATTTCCTTGCCAGAGGCTCACCTCCCACTGTAGAAGCTGAGAGGGCCAGGAACTCAGTCTCAGAAGGGAACACTGAGAAGTGGGTTCTGGAAAGGCAGAGGTAAGTGTGGCCAAAAGGAAACATCTGGATTTTTCTCCTAACTGCCACTAACTGCAGGCCAATTATTTAAGTGTTCTGGGGCCTCAGTTTCTTCATCTCTAAAATGCAGAGGACTGGATTAAGTTTATAAGCTCCCAGCAAAGCGTTGGACGTGGAGAAGTAACAGATTAAAGGGGTGTTATTTTTATTATTACTGAATCCCATGACCTGCTATTCTTCATTGAGTCTTATTTACTTTATGCTGTTAAGGCATGAGGTTCATGGGTATGAACTTCCTAATTTCATGAACGTATATAATGCTCTTCCCATTTACCCCCACCAAAACCAAAAACCCAAGTGATAATATTTGCATGAGTATTCATTATTCATTGACTCTTCATTTGTTGGTGCCTGGGAAAAGCATTATCCCAACCTCAGAGGCCTGAATTTGTCTCAAAAAAGGAACTTCCTTAATTTAGGAAGAGTAATTAGCTGCATGAATTGTTTAGTCCTTTCAAGAAGCTTATCGTCACTGAAAGCCAAGGATATTGGGTTACACTTTTTAAAAAATCATATTTCCAGGCCTCCCTGGTGGCGCAAGGGGTTAAGTCTCCTCACTGTGAAGCTGTCCGCAGCCACTGTAGCACTCGTTCGAGCCCTGGCCAGGGAGATTCCCAAATGGTGCAGCAGACCTCTCCTGCCTCGCCCGCTGCTCCCCTCAGCAGTATATTTCTGATCTGCCTGTTCTGCTCCCCGCTCTGTCTCTGGTGAATCCCCTCACCCTCCACACTTCTGGTCTACACCCCTGCTCTTGTATAAATAATACATCTTTAAAAGATCATGTTTCCACAGGGTCAGTGTGTTGGGTATCAGGTATCAAGTTTTAGAATATCTCTTTTAATGAAGGAACAAAATAGGGAGATGTTTGAAATATGAAGAGCTGGGTAACTTTAAAGCAGTGATTCTCAACTTCGTCCGTGTTTATACTCACTGGGGCTCTGATAAACATGAAATTGTATCAAACATTTCAACATTCCCAAAGCAGGCTTGCTCTGTCATGGCTTTGGTGGTGCCATGACCTCTATCTGGAACTCCCAATCCTCCTATCAGTAAGAAACTGAAACTCCATTGCAATTGTATCTGAAGGACTTTAGGTGATTCCCCTATTAGTCAGGGTTCATTGATTCCTAAATGCCAGGAACCGAAAGCAAACTGAGACAAAGGAGAATTAATTGGCCAAAATAAAGATCTGGTGGATGGATGGGTGGATAATGCGGACAATTTTGTAAATATATAAACTTGAACTTTGTTTTATATCTTTGACTTGCCTTTGAGTTCTCTTGTATTACTTTGACTTGCTTGCCTTTCTGTGTTTTTTCCTCTGAGTTTCTCTACTATAGAGTTCTCAACTCGTTATCTGATAGGCAGATATTATCTTCCAACTTTTGTGGTTGGGTTCTGGAGAGTTGTTTTCACCTTCTGATGACCATAATCTCTAGCGGTCCCAAATTTCCACGTGTTATGTTTTGTCTTCCCATGTTGCTATTTGAGGTCTCCTGATTTTTATTGTTTTCAACATCTAGAGCACTTTTTAAAAAATCTATGCATCTTCCTATTTACTGGGGCCTTTCCTGGCTTCTGTATGTACTTAGACCAGTTTTGTAGTTGCTGAGTTCATGGGGTAGGAGGGGCTTGAAGGTACCCAGATGTTGGTGTGGATGAGTTGGGGTGGGGCTAGCTTGTGATGGGGCACCCCCTGATAGCCCTGCTCCCTGGGAGTTGGGGTGAGGGACTCGGCAGTCCCTGCTCTTAGTCCACCTTGCAAAGAAAGTTCCAGTCCCATGGTTGGGAAGTGGGGGTGCAGATCAGAGTGCCTGATCTGCTTCTATGTTTACTGGGGACCCAGTATGGAGCATGTATGGAGCACCCCAGCTCCCCCACGAGGTTTTCCCTTTTCAAGGGAGTTTGTCTCCACACAGCCTCTGCTCCCTTCTCCCCTGAGCCTTGACCGAGCTGATTGCCCTTCCACAAGTGTCCCTTATTTTAGACCACAACCCAGAGGTTCCTCTCTCCACCCACCTCCTGTTCAACAGAGCATGAATTTCCTCAGTGTTAACCCTGTTGAAGTCTGTACTGGCCTCTACTGACTGAGGATAAGGAACCCCTCGCCTGTCAGAGACGATCTGTCCAGACAGTGTCCCTCTGGCTCACTCCTTGAGGAGCCCCAGCCCCTGGGGACCAGGCCTGCAGGTGCCTCTGCCAGAGCCTGTCATGCCTGCTTCCCTACTGCTCACCAGGACCTAACAGGCCTGGGTTGCTTCTAGGATGCTCCCCTGGGGTCACTGGAGTGTGTGGGGTCCCGCTGGATGCAATTTGAGGTCGGCAAGGGGGTCTACCGCCAGTGGTGCTGCTTCCATACCTGGTAGTAGGGCTCACGGAGGTCTGCTGAGGGCTACTGCCCAGGGGGCTGTTTCCAGGACCCAGCCTGCAGCTCACCAGGTCTGCGCGGATGTCTGGGGAAGCCTGCTCCGGTGCGTCTGCTGCCATACTTCGCTCGTTCTGGCTAAAGCGCTGTAAGCAGAAGTGATGTGTGTGGACCCTGCGACTTCCTTCTGGGCGCTGCAGAACACACGGTTGGAACCCCGTTGACCGAGGAGAGGCAGTTCTCACTCTCAAATAGAGGGGGGGGAGGGGCACAAAGAACACCCCGGGCAGCTGTGCTCCCTGCTCAAAGCTAAGGTCTTTTTTCCTTCTCTTCCTCTTTCTCTTTCTTCTTTTCTTACTCCCTCTTCCACTTCTCCTTCCTCCTTTCCCCCACCTTTCATCCTCCCTTTCTTCCTTCCCCACCCAATTTTTCTCCAAAATTCCTTGCATACACATTGTGATTCTCCTTGGTATTGCCAGGACTTCACATGTGACTTGGCCTCCTCATGGGAACTCCATAATTGTGGTGCGAATGGCAATTAAGAAGGCTGCTTAAAACAAGAGAGGGCCAGAACGAAGAAGTAAATTTCACTTCTTCTGCCACTGGGAGATTAGACATCAAATCGTGTGAAGTGTATTGACATAAAACCTTCCCAAAAAGGTTTAATTCACATTCTCCCCAGAATTCCCTTTAACAAATGCAACCAAACACCTGGAACAAGAGACCTGCCACCACAGCATCCATTTAATTTCAAAATGGAAACCCTAGACAGAATCCCTCGTCTGCAATTATCCAGGTGGAGCACAGACAAGTTAATATCAACAGCTCGTCATGATGCCTACACTGTCCCCAGAACCCAGAGAAAGGGATTCTCCCTTTAATCCTCTGTGGCAGGACAGATGGCACTTACAACCCAACCTAGCACCTGGGAAATGTTTTTCATGCTACCAATTAAAATGCGTTTCCTCCACTGTGTCCATCACTTGCGCCTGTAGGGCAGTGAGCGGCCTCACCAGGAGCATATTCCATCTGATAGGTCCCTTGTCCATTGGGGCGTTTTGCTACAGATCCAAAAAGTGTTGCAAAGAAAGAAAATGAAAGTCGCATCTGAGCTGGAAACTTCCTGTACACTGATGGGAGTCCTAGTAATTTTTTTCTGCTATCTCATGCAACTGACAACTGTTATGAACCTACTATGTGCAAGTAGACACCAGAGGGAAAAAAAAAGGTCAATCAGACTATACCACTGAAGAATTCATGGTCTAGTGGGAGAGATTAGAAAACAACTAATTAAAATTCATTGTGAAAATGCTCTAAGTAGAGACACACGGAGGTGATGGAGGGACATAGAAGGGATGGTTCAGATTCAGAAAGGGCCAAAATAAAGCCTCGTGTATTTGTCCATATTTATGTCAAAATAGTAGCTCCCATTTTTGTAATGCAGTGTGTTTTCAAAGCATTTTCACACATTCATCTCACTGTATTCCCACCACTGCCTTTATCAACTACCTTTACACAGAAATGCCTCTTCCTTCCTATTTATAGTGTAAGGAATTATGGTTCAGATGGGCCAAGAACTTGCTCAAAAATAACATAAATGGAACAGAGTTCAAAATGAGGCTTTATTGATTTGAGGGCTTATTTTGAACTTAATCTGAATTGAACAGGGGTCTGAGGTACAAGCAACAGTTAATTTAACAAAACAAACCCCCCCTCTGGACCAGGCTTGGAGATTCTGTCGGCAGGAATAGCACCACCCACCCAGGCCCAGCAATTGCTGGAGCAGGTGCCTGGGCATCCTCCCTGGGCACTAGAGCCCTTAGTCTGCATACCTGACCCCTCCTCTCTCCCTCATGAGGTCTCAGATTGCTGACCTTGTTGCTTTGAGAAACCCAACGGAGTTGCCACACCCATTGGCACGATCTCTCTTTCTGGGGTCCTTGTTTTCCTAGAAGACTCTGAAGTTAGTTCCCTGATGAGTAGAATCTCCACCAAGTCCCTTTGATTCAGGGAAGCAGGGAAAGCCAAGAGCCTGGTGTTTAGTTTTGTGGGAGGTGAGCTCATCTTCACCAATGGTCATTCCCAAATATAAGAAGGTTTAGAAACCAGGTGGCAACACTTTCTAATCCCTTCCCCACTGCCCATCCGTAGTGCTGATTTTCCTGCTTTAAAATTTGTATTTATTCTGCTTGGCTCTGTTTCTAACTCCCTGAAGTCCTTTTGAACCCTGCATGAACCAGCAAAACCACTCCTACCCGCCTCCCACAGCATGCAGCAGGACCACTGTTGCCTCATCACAATCATTCCAGAAATCACTCACTTAATTATTGATCCAACCCATTCATTTAGGTGTGTGGTTAAACCCTCTTCCCTGGAAGACTGGCCAAACCAGCTCTAGAGTTCAATCACTAAGCATCAGTGACTATCACTTCTGACCACTGAATGGGAAAGAAGGAACCAGGATCCATACAAATCTGTGAAATGAGAAATATTTTCCTTTACTGACAGGAGAAAGCTGGTTCTGCTATGAAGGGACAATGTGGCGGAGCAATGCTCTGAGACATCTGTAGTTATTTTAGATCAGTGATTTTCAAAGTGTGGTCTTCTGGATCACAGAAGCACCTGGAAACTGGTTAGAAGTGAAAATTTATGGGCCCCAGCCAAGAAACACTGAATCAGAAATTCTCGGGGTGAAGAGTAGCCAACCTATGAGATGATTCTGAGGCATGTGAGAGCTTGAGAACCACTGCTGTAAACCCACCCAGGAGCTGCTTCTGCATGGATACCAAGCTCTTAATTCTTCATGGTCTCAACTGTTTTCTTCTGTAGATATGGATGGGAACTGAAGGAATTTCCTTTAAAGCAGTAAGCCTATTGCAGACTTCTTTGAGATAAATCTACTCCTTAAAAGATCAGCCTCAACAAAACCTGTAATGGTTAGCCTCTTCAGTAAAGTAATTAATGACTCAACCTTGCACTGCTTCATTTCCATGATCTCATTCTGCCCACATTACAGCCCTGGAAGGGAAGTTATTTTCAAGATGAGGAAACAGACTCAGAAAAGTTAATTTACTCATCCGAGGTCACCGATCTAGCAGTTGTAAGCTAGTGGCCTCTAAACTATGCCAGAGCTGTGGACTCGACAGGGGATAAGGCAGTGGCTGTCCTCCCGCTACCCATCTGTAATGACTAGAACACAAACATCTCAACTAATCATCTCTCTCTGCTGAGGATATGGGACCCTTTGACTTGGTGAAAATTTCAGAAAGTTATTCTTTCTTGAGAAACCTCACTTTAAAGATACAATTTTATACCAATCTCCCATTAGCTCCATGGCTTTGTAACAACAGATGAGTGTTCAAGCCAGGCAGTCCCTCCTGAGAAAGGCATAAAGTATGAAAGTAGGATCAAATGGAGTCCAAACCCTGCTCAGTCAGGTTAAGCCACAAATGGAGCCATTAACCTTCACGAGTTCTTGTAACGTGAGAGGCTATTTATCAGGTACTCCTAAGACCTCTGTTAACTTTTATCCCAATATTTCTGATCCCATCTAAATGTGTGCCCCCATTAAATCCCATCTCATTGTTGCTCCTCTCCTGACCTAGCCTGGATCCCATGGAAAGTATTTCAACTACATTCAGCCCCCTCCTCCCACTGCCGCCCCCCCCCCCCAGGATAAATTCTCTGCTCTTTCCGTTGTTTCCGCTCCTGAACTATTGATTGCTTTCAAATTGAAGTGCTCAGCCAGAGTCTGGATTAGATTCATTCAAATCCATGTCTTCACCTGCAATAGGGCCCTCAATCTTCCTGGCCGGGTCTTCTACGCGCCTGCCTTTTCCTTTCCTTGCTCCCTACTGCTCTTTTCCAAAACTTTCTTCCTTTCCTCTAGCCTCCACCATCAACAACAGATGATCCTCCATCCTAGCCACAGAAAACAATGACCATGAAACAGGAATTTCCTCAACACCCTTCTGCTCTCTAAGTGACCCGTGTTTTTATCTGTTGAGTACCCAAGGGAGCACCCCAAAGTACGTATGTTAAAGTCCTGAGCCCTAGTGTCATTTTATTTGGGGTTAGATCATGGCAGGTGATTAAGGTCAGTTGAGGTCATAAGCGTGGGCACTGATCCAACAGGGTTAGTGTCTTATAAGAAGGGACACCAGAGAGCTTACTCATTTTGCCCACGAGCACCAAGGAAAGGCCGTGTGAGGACATAATGAGAAGTCAGTCATCTGCAAGCCGGGAAAGGTCTGCACCAGGAATTAGATTGAGCATTATCTTAGACTTTTAACCCCCAGAATTGTGAGGAAATAAGTTTCAGTTTTTTAAGTCATTTATTTCATGATATTTTGTTACGGTAGCTCAAGCAGACTAAGATCTCCATGCTTCTTATCACAAAGAAATTGCCTTTCTGCCAAGGCTAGTGCTTCTACCTCAGCATTTTCCCCTTCTCTCTTCATTCAAGATTCCATCTTCTCCCTGTTATTTCTTGCTGTGTCAAATTTCCTCCACCTTTATCTTTAACTTTTATCTCTCTACATTTTCCTTCCTTTCAAATGATAAACATGTTAAGTTTCCCATTTAAAAATGTTTCTCCTTCACTGCCTTCTAAAGGTTCACCCATGATCACAGATTCTATGCCCTTTTTCTTTTCATTCCAACGTGGAACATTCCGGTTCTTTACTTAATTGCTTCTATGTACCTACTGAATTCATGTAGGCAAATCCATCGGCCTCTCCAGGATAGTCCTAATCCACTTTTTTACTCCATTTGACATTCTTGAATCTCTTAAAACCTCTTGCTTTGATTTCCTTATTACCAATCTTTCCATGTCCTGCTCCTAACCCATGTCGGCCTTTAAAATTGTTGGGGTTTGCCATGGCTCCATGCTTAATCACTTCTGCTTACTTTTTCTTACAGAAGTTGACAACACCCACATGACAATGTTGAGGTGTTCCGCCAGACAACAGCGAGGCTAATTGTTTCTCAGGTACTCCATAAGCTGTACCTCATTGTCTTGATATAGTTACAGTGGTCTGACATCTGTTTCTCAGATCTCTAGGCTCAAAAACCTGGTTTTTATTAACACCTCAAGTAAATTGATGTCTAAGATGAACTTGTTGACCAAGCTCACAAACCTTATGTGTAAATCTAGAAAAAAAATTTTAAATAAAAATAGATGCCAAAAATTATTTCAGAAATGTTTTGATTTCTCTTGGGTAAGTACTTTAGAGTGGAATGTCTGGGTAGGTGTATATTTAACTTGATAGAAAATAGCTAAACTGATTTCCGAAGTGGTTGTACTCTTTTTACATTTTTTCTTAAAGATTTATGCACACAAGCTGGGGTGTAGGCCAGAGGTGTGGGGTGGTGAGAGGATTCACCAGAGATAGAGTAGGGAGTAGAACAAGTGAACTGCTGAGGGGAGCAGCAGGTGAGGCAGAAGTCTGCTGCACCATGTGGGAAGCTCCCTGACAGGGCATCGAACTTGTGCTGCAGTGGCTCTGGATCGCTTCATAGTGCTGTGCTCAACCCGGTGTGCCACCAAGGAGGCCCTCCCTTTTACATTTTCTACCATCAATCTGTAAGAGTTCTAATTGCTACATTCTCACCAGTACTTGATGTTGGCAGTTTTTAAGTTTTAGTTGTTTTAGTAGATGTGAGGTGGTCTACCTTTAGGACTTACCGAGTTTCTCTGATGACTAATGATATTGAATACCCTTTCTTCTGCTTATTCAGTGCATTTGAATATTTCTTAATAGCCCCCAACTGGAAATAACCAAAATAATCTATGAGGAAGAGAATGGTTTATCCATATAATGAAATAGTAGTTAAAAGAAATGCCTACCAAGTCACAAAGTAAAAGAAATTAATTTCACAGACGATGAGCAAATAAAGTCAGACACAAAAGCATATATATTGTCCAGTTCCACATATACAAAGTTCAAGAACAGTCACACCAACTCCATGGAAAACTTGTCCTCCCTGTAGCTGCCCTAGGGGTGGTGGGAGAGATAGGAAATGAGCACCAGGGAACATCCTGGGGTCATGAGAATGGTTTAAACTTGGAGGGTGTGAGTTACAGGGAACACGATTTTATCAAGTCATAGGACTGAGCAAGTAAGGTTAGTGTAGTTGATGTATATTATTTATACCTTTAAGATACATTATTCATTATTTATATATTAACACAATTTTTTAAAATCCTGCAACAAAAAAGTCTTTACTAGTGCCTTCTTTAAGTCAGAATTGCAAGGCAGGGCAGGGGTGGATCGGTAGGGGAGGGTTTGGGGAGTGGCGGGAATCTGGACTGGCTGTAGTAGTAGAGATCGGGACTGGAGACACTAATCTGAGACTCCCACAGGGGGAGCAAGGTGGATTGGATGGCATTAATTAAGATGTCCGATAATTCGCCTCCAAATCAGGAGGGCTTGCCCAGAAGACCTGAAGTCTGTAAGCTACTCCTCCTTTCCATTAACAAGAGGCTTAAAACAGAAAATGTTATACCATTTTTGATAATTTTTCAAAATACACTGAGTTTTATGGGAGGTCAGTCTTGGGGCTGTGTTTTGTTGGTCAGTCAACAGGAACCAAGCACAGCGGAGATGCGAGCATCCCTGGGCCTCCTCTTTTTCCATATAAGCTCAGGACCTCGCTCTTTTCTCCCCCTCCTTGCTATGCAGTCTCCCCAGCAGTGTTGCCAGACTCCTAACATGGGGCTCAGGCTCCTCACAGCACAAAAGTGGAAGCTGGTAGATCTTAAGGCTGATTCCCAGCACAGGCACCTGTCACTTCCTCTGCAGCCTGTGGTTAAAGCTTGTCATGGGACCAGCCCAGGTTCCACAGAGGGGCCTCAACAGCAGCTCACTGAGGCCCATTGCTGTGACAGAACACTAGTACCATTTATTGCGTGTTTACCTGTGCACCCGGGAAGGACCTTCCAATAGGACGGCCCACAGCTGCTTCTCAGACTCTCCTAATATTGTTAACTCCACTTTTTTGAACCATAAATCTATTGAGATGGAATAGAGTGAAACTCCTTTGATGTTACTCTATGTCTTTCATGGGTCTTTGTATTTTTTTTTTTTTTCAGTAGAAAATTTCTAAGTGCGGGTAGAACATCTTGTAGCCTTAAGCACTCACAGATTTCAGAAGCCCTCACCTTTAGTGAGGCTTCACCCTCCATGTCTGGGATTCAGAACCAGCAGAGAATTGAGCACCAACTGTTTTCAATGGTGCTTAGGTTACAGGTATTTGGCGGATCAACCGGGATAAGATTTAGAGTTAACCCAAGTATTTTCCAAGTTCCACACACACATTCCTCCACATTTCTCATGGCCTCTGGGAACCTGGATCATTTCAGGCAGTAGCTGGGGCAGTCTAAGCTCATTGCCTCAAGGAAGGGAGGCCACAGCCAAACAAAAGAGAACAAAGGCATCAATTCTCAATCTTTAGTTTCAAAAGAGCCTTTTCAAAGTCCTGGCAAAGAATGCAGGTTGATAGAAAGGTTTTTTGAGTTTCAAAAGCTCGGCTTTTCTTGTGCCCAAAGCCATATGCTACGCCATATACAATAGGCTGAGGGTGGCTGTGTGGTGCTATATATATGACATATACGGATAGAAACAGAATTACATAAAAATATATTTTTAAAGTGAATGGTCTAGTTCTGAGGGTCTGTAGAAGTTACAGGGGCTGCACGGAGGGGCAGGGGACTTGGGGGAAGCAAAAGAGTGGCAATGAGGATTCTCGAGACAGGACCTTGAACGTAACTGCCTCACAAATGTTACCGGCTAAGTTCTGTTCAAGTGGACTCTGAGAAGAAGCTCTGGGTGCAGAATGATAGTTAGGAGTTAACACCTAAGAAAGGAAGAGAAAGAAAGAAGTGGGCAGTGGGAGAAGTTGAACTGACAAAACAAAACAAAACACGTAGAGAATTCTGGAGCAAATCTTACCCACCACATTTGTTCTGTGTTGGGTGGAAAAACTGGACCTTTATACCTCCACCTTAGTCATCAGATACATGTAACTCTGGGAAGGGCGTGACCTCGGAAGAGGTGGCTTCGAGAAGACTGACAGCTGGAGACCATCTGCCTGTGCTCTCACGCCCTGCAGCTGTGCAGACAGACCTTCCATTAAAAGGGGACTGGCCAGCAGCAATCTTCAATATTGCCATACTAATCCTGTCCTCTCTAGCATCTCTCAGGAGATGCTAGAACATTTGGGCAGGTTTAGAAAGCCAGCAAAAAGGGCCTGTGTAAGCCTGAGAGAAAGCCTGGTGGACTGGAGGTGGGGATGAAATGGTAGGGTTCAATGAGAGCTTAAGAGAGCTCTGGAAGTCTTGCCAGACCCCAGGCTGCCATTGGGGAGTGTCTGCAAGTTTCCTGGGACCCCAGGAGGTGCATCAGTGGTTAACAGTTAGACATGGACTGTTTGGACCAATTGATACCTGGAGTTAATGGTGGCACAGAGCACATCTCAGCTAATAAAGTGGGATTAATCAAAAACCACAAAAAATGAAATTGATTCAGCAAGGCCAGGTGGCAGCTGTAAAGCAGATCCCTTCCTCCTTTTTCTGCCTGGGGCTAGGATTCCATAAAGTCACCTCCCCCAGCCCCACAGCTTCACCGAGCAGGTAAATCCCAGATCAAGAACCAAAGGAAGGGGTGGGAACCATCCTAATTGACTTTAAACTTGAAGTGAGAGAGAAAACCCTGAAGTGATTGAGTTTATCTAGAATTAAATAGATTGCATTACTGTGTCAGCAGCATGGGGGTTCCAGATACTTAGTTCAATTATGAGAAAGTATTTTAAAAGTGATGTTTTTCACTTGTGCCATCAATTGAAAATTCATACTGCTATAGAGACATGAAATGATCAAAGAAGTCATCACTTCAGTCATAGCACAGATAGAAATGTAAAGCACCCAAAAGATCCACGCTTGCTCTGGGCCACGAGCATAGTGCAATGGTGGGCACTGTCTTCAAATCCAGACCCTCAGACCCTGCTGGTTGTGATTGATACTGGGAAATTATTTCCATAAATCTGCTGGAGATTATACACACACACACAGATACACACCCATCTATCAAGACCTTAAATTATTTATGTTTTCATGATCTCACTTTTAATTATCAGGCTTAAGAAAATAACCAGATAACATTCTAATTGGTGTACAAAGGCTAGAAAAAGACAGAGGTTGGGGGACAGATCTTAGAACTTGCCAAATAACAGATTGGCTTCTTGTGAGACAGCAGTAGAGATAGAAGAACTGTGGGAGGCTGGGATGATTTCTGGAGGTAAAAAGTTGGAAAATATGGACTTAATGTAAATGATGTTTTAGGGTATGACTTCTAGTTTTTTGGTGAATAGCAGTGGTATTGACTAATATGAGGAAGATTTGAGAAGGTAACAGTTTTGCAGCGAGAGGCTAAAAATCAAGAGATGTTTTGTGGTCCTATTGAATGTCTAGTGCTATTCAAAACCCACAAGGCTCTGTCTGACATCTAGTCTGGAGTTCGGTGGAGAGGAGAGGGTTGGAGATATTGAGAATCAGAAACAAAGTCAGGATTTAAAGCCACAGGACTGAATGAGATCATTGAGGGCGTTACAGAACAGAGTGAATCAAATGGGTGAAAGATCCAAGTGTTTGATAGGATTATTATAGATTTGTTTTCTCATTGTCTTCTATAGTTTCCAAGGTGCTCACAAAGAAAATAGATTACTTTTATTATGAGAAAACAAGTTCATCATAAAGCTGCTGCCTCCCCTCAGAAATACCTATATCATTTTCCTGCTCCTTTTCTCGGAAAAAGCATTTCACCTCGGTAGAGCCTTAAAAATATTAAGGTGCTTATTTAATTGGGAGTCTTAGAGACAGTGTTTGCATGAAAATCAACATCCCACCTCTCCTGCAGCGCAAATGAGCCACTCAGGCGCTAGCTCACCGAACTCGCATCTCGCTGCTGATTGAAACTGTGCCTAATTATGTGTTGCTCCTCCAGCTCTGGAGTAGGTAATAGCAATGTTTATTTGCCAAGGTTGACAGTGATGACTAAGTCATTTTCCTCTTCATGTTTTTTTCCTTTTTTAAGTGAGGGAGAGTGTAACTCTTCCTGTCACGCTGCTAACTCGACAAGTCAACGGGGTGGTCTCTGGTTAGTGAGAGCTGGGCACAAACCAGGTATCTCAGGAGGTTTCTTTGTAAGTTATTTGGAATAACTCAGGCAGCGGTAAAAGGGATTCTTGCCTGAACATTTATTCATTCAACTAACATCTGCTAGGTCTCCTAAGTGCCCCGGCCCGGCGCTGAGCAGTCAGAAATAAATACGAAGGGGTGTAGGCTCTCAAGGGAAGCAAAGTCCAGTGGTGACCTGAGTCCCATTTGTTAAGGGCTGTGATGAGGGAAGTGTGGGGCAATATAGGGAGTAAGGTTCAGGGTCAAGGCCATGTGAAAAAGATAATAATATCTAACATTTATCATAGTGCCAGGCACAGCTCTTCACAATGTGCATGGATTAACTCATTTTATTCCTTTCAAACACGTGCGAGGAAGATACCGTTATTATGCTTACTTTATGATAAAAAAAAAAAAATCCCCAAACAGGCACAGTAGTTAAACCTGAGCTGAATATTTAGGGATGGAAGAATTAGGGAGGCTGGGGCTGGGGGAAAATATTCCAGGCTATTGGAGCCATATGGGGAAAGCGTGGAGAATCATTCCATAGAACATGAGGGACAACTGGGGACTTGGGGTCTTCTTTATGACTGAAGGCACAGGAAATGGTGTGAGAGTTTTGAAAGGTTTTAAGGAAGGAAGTGACAATCAGATTTAGTCCCATTCTGGCTGCCTGGGGTCGCCTGGTGAAAACCAGAGAGGAAGTGGTTGGAGTGGTCGTGATAAGTAAACGAAAGCTAAGCCATGGCACCTGGAGTGAGGCCGATGGATTCAGGGGCACCTGCTGGGACAACTGGCCCCCCGGCACTATCAAAGGTGAAGAATTTGTGTGAAGGAGGAGTTGGGGCAGTACCCTGGTTTCTCCCCGGGTGACTGGGAAAGTGGTGGTGTTTCCCTGAGACCAGGGACCCAGGGGAGAAGCAGGCCTGGTGTGGACAGATGGTGCGCAGGATTTGTTCTCTGAGGCGCCTTCAGCCTGGATCTCTGGGGAGCAGGAGAAAACAACACCCAAACAAACCAACAGAAAGACAATCTGTGGACTGGGACGTGAATGTGAGAAACCAAAGGAAATCCTTGCAGCGTGCCTTTTACCTACAGTCTGAATTTTTAGCATTTTTCTGAAAACTTGAGAGAAACATAAGCTCAAGATAGAAAAATTACCTAGAAAGCACTTGTTATTAGTGTTTTAATGTGTTGACTGTTACAGCCATTTTACATCTTTTTTGACTATTTTAGGAAAATATTTAAATGCATTTATGAGAACTTCATAGGTTTGCTGTTGTTGGTGGCCCCTTTCTACCTGCCTCCGCCCTGAATTTCTATAAGGTCTGAATTTTTCCAAACTCAAGTTCTACTCTGGCAGCTTTCAGAAGCCAACCCTTTGAGTTCGGGGAGGCAATGCTTTATGAACATACTCTTGCAGGCAGTGAAAAAGAAGTGACTCAGAGAGGGTAAGTGATTTCCCCACAGTGCCACCCCCAGTCAATAGCAGAGATGGTTTTAAGAGAGACCTATCAGAGCCCAAAAACCCGTATTAGCATCAGCCCTCCCCACTTGCCTGAGAAGCAGGTTGGGTAGATTATAGGGCACAGGCTTAGGAAGAAGGGTTGCAATTTTTTAAACTGTCTCCAAGAACCAACGGCTCTCTTGGAGACTAATGAGTGCTGTCGAGGTTGAATCCTAAATAAGACAAGAGCAACAGGTCATCTAAGCATCTGCCAGAGTCAAGGAAATGGCCTAGATGGAGGTCTAAAGACAGCTTGCAAGACTTGCGACGAGCTTTCACCTGCTAGAGAGGTTTACTGTTAACCTTTGAGTAAGCGGACTCTCAAGTTGAGCCATCCAGTTAGAAAAGACCCCATGGCACCCAGATCAGTCAGTTTCCTGAAGCAGAGGACAGTCCAGTGCTGAGAAAACCACCTCTAGAAACTCAAGAGTGACTAGTACTTTGTCGGGGGACTTTCCTGTTGGAACAACTCCTAGAAACGCCAGAGCATGTTCTCGTTTTCATTACCTCATCCACCAGCACCTAGAGAGATGCTAATTCCCCTCCTCCTTCCCAATTAAACTCAAACTTTGCCCATCTCATTCCTCTTCCAGATGGAAATCACCATTAGATTAAGACCAGCAGATGATGGTAATCACCTGGCCGAGGTCCAGGGCCATTTGTGTGAGTCAACGTAAGTGGACCCAGCACATTACAAGGAAGGTTCTATTGACTGTCCCCTGGAGAAGTGGCATCTCTCTCTTCCCTTCTAATAAAGTCTGTAGCACTGAGGTGAGGGCCTCGCTGTGACCGGGAGGAGAGCCAGTTCTAGGATGAAGCCGACAGTACTGGTGGCAGAGGCAAGTTCTCAGAACGAAACCCTTGATGAGATCAGAGCCGCTCACCCTGTTGCACCTGTTCCCCACTGTGTTTCTGGACCTCTGAAGTTCTACCTTCCTCACTGCTTAAGCCAGCTTAACTTTAAGGCTGGATTTTTTGAGTCACCTCTATGTAGCACAAAGCATCCTAACTGAATCACTCTCCCCCGGAACAGGGTGCGAGGATCTGGAGAAAACGGTCACTGAGAGTTTTCGCTCAAGGTGGAGAAGAAAGGTTCCCAAGTGAGCAAGAACACTCAGTGTGAGTGCGTTCTTGCAATTTTGATGGCTCTGGAATCACCCCGGAGGGAAGTCTCACTTAACCTTGGCAACTAGAGAGTAGTTCCCAGGGAGGGTAGCAGGGCAACCAGGCCGGAAGGATGAGAAGACATTTGTTGGAAGAAAGAAGTGCTTTCAGTCTAACAGGCTCAGATTTAAGTTTCAGAAAGTCGCCCCTCCCCCCCCCATAGGCTATAGATTTTAAAGTATTTGACTCTCAAAAACTCAAGTCTAAGGAAAATGGGCTAAATCAGGCTTCCCCCCCACCCCCAATCTCCCACTGTTACCCTCTATGGCTGCCCCTGCCCCTCGTTTTCCTCCTCGGTTTTCTTGCCCACGTTTCAACATGTTATTGCAAAAGGCGTTTGCAAGCTTGAGTTCGGGGTGCCCGAACCTTTAAGCACAGACACCCCGGCTGAGAAAAATTGAGAGATTGGGAGAAAAGAGGGGAGAGAAGCCACTGAGAAATCAGAGAGCAGAGACCCCCAGCGCTGGGAGGCTTGGTTGCTGTCTCCCCGCCGCCCTACTTGTATCGTCCCCCAGCTTCAGCATTAAAGGCCTAGCCAGTCTACAGAGGGCTCCAAGACCCTCTTTTCTGTTTACTGGAATCAACCACGAACCTGCCTGCCCTGGGCATGGCTGCCCCCTACATCGCGTCTATCGGTCCCTGTGGTAGACAGCCCAGCCCCCCGCAAATCTCTTCGCTCTTTCTCTAAGTCTCTCTGCAGCTCGGCTCATGTCGCGCGTCAGAGTCGAGTGGGCCTTTCGCCCGCTGCCGCTGCTGCCTTTATCCCATCGCCTCAAGGCACAGGTGCCCCCACTTACACATGCGCACTTCCTTGCTTGCTGGGCCCAGGTGTCCACAATACAGGGGGCTGCAAGACCACGAGGGCTAGCCATAGAGGCTAATGGCGGGAGGGCGTAAAAAAGCCTGATTTTTAAGACTTAGAGCCAGACAGCTAAGGGAGTCCTTGGTCAGTGAATCCTGGGGGGCGGGGTGGGGGAGAGAGTCTTACTCTAGTCACATACATGACGTGAGTGAGGAGTAATCAAATCATACACCTAAAGCATTTGGGACAGCGTCTCTCCCAGAGTCTGTGCTCCGTTGATATTAACCACCGTCCTCACAGTCCTGTGGTTGTTCTGAAGTCTTTAGTGATTGGGAACCTTTGTTTCAAGGGATCTCAAAGAGTGATGAAGAAACCAATTAGGCCCTTCCAGCATCTTCTCCAGGTTCATCAGCAGAATTCCTGCAGTGCTTATGTTTAAACCAGGGCAGTGATTACAGGGCTGTCACTGGCCAGACTGAATACCTCATTTGGGATGAATCATGAAACCTGTCCTCTCCTCATGCTGTTTCCACCAAAGTGTGCCCACCTATCACTGGGGTTCTGGAGCAGTCTCTTGCTCCTCAGTGGCTAATCGGAGCGGGTGGCAGCCAGGGTGACTAACCAGAACTTTCCAAGTGCCTTCTGAATACGAGCAGAGGAGCTTCTGGCAGGCAATACTTTCGTTTCTGGAAGATACGAAGACAGCTACACTAAAATACAAAAGGATTCCTTGACAAGAGTGGCACCTACTCAGCGGTGAGTTTTGAGTCAGTTGAGCCTCTGGTAAAATTGCGAGAGCCCCTTGGGCCACGCTGCCTTCCAGACATTGGCACAGATTCCCTCCTGCCTCACCACTCGGTCAGTCGGGTCACAGAACCTTAAAATGAGGGCACCGTGTGATGGGCCAGCTATGCTCAGAGGTGCAGGAATGCAGTGGGTGGTCCTCCCCTCCCCCATCCACGCTCAAGATTCTGCCTAACGTTATTGATTTTCACAATGGATAGTCTATTTTATAAAGAAATCGAGGCAGAGAAAGGCTCAATAACCTAAGGTTTCGAAGAGAACCTGAGACTCATACCCAGCTCTGTTTGACCCCAGAATCCATGCTGGGAACTCAGTGTCTTCCATTGTTACACATTTTGTCTGAAGAAGTCAAGCCCTTTATGTTTTGCAGGTCCCAGCCAGAAAGAAATCAGTAGAGGTAGATTCAGTGGCTGCATACCAGGTGCCAACCACCACCCATTCATGCTAAACTATTTTTCATCTTAAGCCACCTTAAGAGAAAGACCTTGTTCATCCTTCCCTATCGAAGGGGAAATGAGATGCCACGTCAATAAACAGTTAACCACAGTGATGAGGGTGATGAGGATGGATTCTTCCAGCTGGGCGTGGAGGAGGGGCCAGGTGCTGTGCTAAATGCTTCATGTGTTTACATATTTAATCCTCACAGTATGTACAGGAAGAGGTTCTTTTATCCCCAGTTACAGTGAAGGGAAAACTGAGGTGCAGGGAGGTTAAGTTCATTATTCAAGGCCATTAACTGGGTGGAGAAGCTGAGATTTGAGCCAAGGCAGAGACTCCATTCTGAGCTAGCTGTACTCTGTTTATCCATTCTCTGCAGTCACAGCAGAGAGTGGAGATGTAGGCAGGTTCATCCAATTCAGGCCCCATGCCCTTCCTCCTGCCTCACAATGCCTCAAAGATTTCAGCATCTAGTTTAGCATCAGAAAGTCCATCTGGAAAGTCTCTCTTGACACAAATCTGAAAAGGCAGCGGATGCCACAGCCCCAGACACGCACGGTTTACATAAGTTTCCTCTTTTGCTCCATGTGCCCTTTGCTACTGCCCACCCCCACGATGCACTTCCACCTTGACGACCACCCTTACGCAGACTCCCTGCTTACCGAATGCCCAGTGAGGGACAGAAGGACACACAGCGGCAGGGCCCCCTAGCCAGATAGGCCACTGGGAGCCAGAGTCCTGGGGAGCCTTGGATGGGCTCAAGCCTGTAGCTGCAGTCTTCCCAACAGCCCCCTGGAGAAGGTTCTTTCAGCTTCAGGGAAAGGTCAGAATTTCAATCTCGTGTTTTCACACATCTTAAATGGATTTCAGAGGCACTGGTGCTGCCCTTGCTCTTCTCTAAACAATGTGGTTAAGCTGCTGTAGCGTAGCTAGAGGCTGCATTCCTCCTGCATTGTGATGTGGGTTTTGGAAGTCATGCGTGCAGTGAGCTAAACCAAACTAAGCTGTTTCATTAATGGGAGCAAACTCAAGAGAGAAATTGTGAATAGAAACAAGAGGAGTTTGCTTTCCACCCCTAATTCAAAAAGCCAGATAATTAAGTAGGCGGAGAAAGGAAGTGTCCCTTCTGATTCCAAGAGCTGCCCTCTCTCTCTCTCTCTCTCTCTCTCTCTCTTTTACTCTCTGTCTCTCCTCTTTCTCCTCCTCCTTTATTAAGTGGTGGTGATGGGGTGTGTGTGTGTGCGTGGGAGGCTGTATCAGGAGGAAAGTCCCTATCAAAGATCTATTAGCCTGGCTCCTCTGAGTGAACTGTTCTTGTCCTGTGGAGAACGTCGTAAGAGCTCCTGGCCTTCCATTCTGTGCCATCTCCCTGTCCCTTCACCCAGGCCTCCCACATGGCTTTAAGCAGCAGCTCCAAATCTTAACTTGCCTGTCATCTCACTCCCACTCCTCATTTTAGACCCCATCTCAAAGACAAGCTTCATTAGCTGGACTCAGCTCCCTCATGCCCCCAAGCTCGTACTTACAAAAAGCAGGATACCTCCCCACCCTCCTTACTTCATTCTCCCTCTCAGGAGACTAAAGGCCTCTCTTCATCTG